>JAGFPH010004194.1:66748-81858 GCA_018207615.1 Philaenus spumarius
AATGGCATGTGTTGGTTACTTTAGGTGGCTGCTTCTTAAATCTTTTAAAAAGCATTTATATTTACAGTCACCTTTCAGGCAGTGTAAAGACGGAAAATAAAATATTGATATTTGAGAAAGTGTCAACTCTGTCATTTATGTTGTAAAAGAAAGAATGAGATTATTTGTCACTTCTTGGTCATCTTGATAGAAATATTTTATGAAAATGACACTGTATATTATAAGTATACTAGCTGATCCGTGCGAAACATTCGCATTCTAACTTACTTAAATCCCACTTAATTAAAGTACACGCCGTATATTTAGTATCGTATAGTGCATAATTAGTGCGTCATGGGCATAGGTGAGGGTTGAAGTAAAGAATGAATGTGTTTAAATTGTATATTATCAGTGTTGCCAACGCCAGGAAAATATCCCTAAAACTTACTTGATCTTACATCTCTATAACTTTCGGATTCTTTATTTATTTTTATTTTTTTTTCGTATAATTGTATTTTGTATATTTTTCCGGTGTAGCAGTTAAGGAAAGCTGTAAAATGATGCCTCATTCATGTAATTTGATGATGTATTAAGGCGTACCGACAAAAAAATGGCCTTGAGAAATAATATATGTGATGTGGCACTGTATACGTGTTAATGTATGACACTGGCGTTATTGGTGATACTAATCCAACTCGTACAATCCATATGTCAATGTTTCCAAAACTGTAACACGCAGTGTTATTAACCAGGACCAGGCATTATGGGTATTTTCCTTAATTTTAACTATTTTTAATTTGCAAATAAAACATATACCAGACATGCAATTTGGCTATAACGTAAAACCTAACAAAGTCTGTACAGTATGTGTTCAATGTGTTGGGGTTTATTAAAATTTTCTGGTATGTTTAAATAAAAATAAGATTTTATCATAAAGTAAAATGATTACATTAACTACCTTGTAATACATAATAATCGAGTTTAATTCATTAGAAAAATATTTCCAAGTGTCTCCTATAGTAAAAAACATGAATAAAATGTTATCAAACATAAATTTGATTTTTATGTGTTATCCATGAAAAAAGTAGGAGGCTGTAGTTTTACAAAATTCAGCCAGAAAACAAAATAAAAATTTCGAATTTGCTGATACTTTTGAATACTGCAATTTACATTCAGTATTGTTGTATTCCAACTTATTTTTGTATTTCTGTATTATTAACAGTATTAAAAAAAATCAAGTGACATTGTTGTTTGTTTAATAAATAATTAGTAATTACCTAATCATTTCACTTTAATTACTTTAATGATTTTTTTTTCATAAAATACTATTTTATTTTACTTTTGTAAATCTAATTATATGTACCGCTTAAACTGTAATATCTCTAACTCAACTGTTTATATTTTTTGTATAACTTAAGTTCAGAAACTAATAACGTCCTTATGGAGACGAATATAAATATTTAGAATTTTAATAGTTACCTAAAATTTAGTGGTTGTTGCTCAGTTTTACTCAGGGTGATTACTAAATTGTTGAATAACATTTGACAAATTGTTTTCTTTCATTTTTGTTCTTTATATTATTTTTGAAAACACAAAAGTTGCCAAAGTGTTTCCTTTCTTCGTATGGCGAAATTAGACAATTAATTTTAGCGAAATACTACTAATAGTTGTACATAGTAAAATAAATAGGATTATTACAGATATGTGAACGCTTAGATGATATCGGTATACTCTAGTTATGCACATATTACACAGACCGATCGTGGCCAGATTGCTTTCAAGCACTATTCGGACCTAACTCAGTTTTCATAACAATGGATGACATTAAAGCTAATATATTCTATGTACGTGTTTCAATGAAGTTGGAGAGGTTACAATGTCTTCTGATATTAATTTAATGTTTAGATAACACATTTGGTTAAGTTTGCATTATATACAGCTCCATATTTAGTAAGTTGCACATATTACATAAATAATTGTCTAATCTACTTCAAATTATACTAACTTTCGATAGAGAATATATATTGTTATTTCTAAATTTCTTACTAATTATTTAAAACATTTCCTTGGTGTTAATTTGTATCTTTGATGGATGGATTAAGATCAATTTAACATTCCTAAAACACAAGATTATTCGAGCGTTAACGCAGATTATCGCAACCATAACTTTTATTTTCACTAAATTTTTAGATCGATTTATGCATTTTGAATTGATATATGCTAAATTGGTGACTTTGCAGTACCTCATTCTCTGGAACATCAGTTGGTTTCCAGCATAACAGGCTCGAAAAAGTCAAAAAGTTGAATAATTTATTGGATCGAACCAAGAATAAAATGGTGACACCTATTAATATTGAAAACTTTAACTATCCAGTTTGATATATTCTTAACATTACATTAATATCATGACAAATGTGTCGAGAATAATTCCAATTATACCAATTCCTTTTTCATACAAATTTTTAATAAAGAGCAGTTTTTGTTATGTCTACTATTCTCTGAACTAATAGTTATAGATCAGGTTGAGTAGTAATGTATGTTATAGATAACTTATTAGTAAATCAAAAGTGAATAAATCTGAACAAATATCACTGTGCAAATACTTTGCAGTTGGAACACTATTGCTGATCATATATTGGATTAAATGATGAGTGAGAAAGGAACAGATCTACTGCTGTTAAGTACCAGGGCAACAGTCGCTTGTGTGTGCATACTTTTCAAAGGTTAAGTTTAAATTCCGTATCCGAGCAGATGCCCGGTGAGTATTTATATGGACCATCAGTGGGACGATACCCTTATTCAGTGTTTAGCTTATAATAATATATATTGTTCTCCTTTTAGTAAGTATAATAGTAAGTATAATAGATATACTTACTTCTGCTCCTCCAAATATGTGTTTATTGCATGACGGCCGTTTCAACTATTTATTTGGTCACATGCGTTTTATCAGTACTATATATAACTTATAACACATTTAAAAACTCATTACGGACTTGACAAACATTTATGAACACTAACACATTACACACACTTAATTACGTTTAAAAACACTTTCTTTATTTATTAAGGAACAAACTTTTTCCTTAAAAGACTGTATCCGGCAGTGATTGATAATGTACTGAACCAGGTATTATGTCATTCGTCCTATGTTTCTAATCTCGATAGAAGTTTGAATAATACATTTGACTGGAAATTTTGTTTATCGTTTAGTATATCTGTCGGCTTATTAGTTCCGTGGGTCTTTATTTCGTATTGTTCTTGTGCATCTATACCTTTATGAATTCCATATTCGTATGTACAGTATGTCTGTGTAAGTATAGTCGTAATCAATCAAGTGTTCTGCGAAAGTTGATTTTATTATTGCATTTGTTTTGTTTTTTTTAGAATTGGGGATGTGTTCTTTAAATATTTTTTTTAAGGTTCTTCCCGTTTGACCAATATAAAAAGTTAAACTTATATTGTATAATGAACCCATTGAAGACTTTCAAGACAAGAAGAAGCACTTGAAAGCTATAATTCTGAACACTACAAGAAATATAGTGGTAGTGTGTAACTTAAATGCTAAAACATTGGAATGGGGATAACCTTACCTGGACACTTGTGGCAGACTCATACGCAAAGCGGCTGTTAGAACAAGACTTTTAATACTTAAAGTCAATAATACATTAACTTTTGCCACCCGGGGCACTTTTGCCCTCCCAGGTATATTTTTCTTCTGAGGGAAAAAGACCATTAGTCCATCAATGGTTGCTAATCTAAGACTATACTGGTAATGATCTTTGAAAGATAGATGTAAATGGACCGATTGGTATCCTCAGTGGAATCCCTAAAAGATCGATAAATCTGTCTTTGAAGACATGCTGACCGGTCGAATCGCGGATTTTGAAACTATCTTTTACTACCAGTATCAGAGCAGGTGTCGAGAAGGTGGCCATTATCCAGTCTAGTTACCTCTACGTGTAAAGCCTCCATTCCAGTCAAAAGATTGCATCACAGCAAGCCAACCTGTGGACTTCGGAAATTTATGATCTTCGAAGGGTGGGTTATAGACTAAATATAAGACCACAAAATTTTAAAATCCGTGTTGAGGTAAACTTAAGGTCAGTCTAACACAAAGAAAAAGAAAAGAAGAAGCGACTATGAACAGCCAACCACAGCAAAGTTATCTGGTGACGGATATTGGCGCAGATCTTTAGGGACTGTGTTACAAGACTGAATCGCAGGCACCATTATCACATCGTTTTAGCCCTGTTTCCAATCCATCCTTGAAGTGACAGTCTTCAGCTTATCAACCTTGATTAGTAAAGAGTTAGAGAAGGCCATTCTATTCCTACAGTCTTAGCAATTAGTTCGCCTTTCCAGGAGAAGTACTGACGAAAGTATTCCGTGTAAATCCTGACCTAATTTTGAGAATGTAAAACACTTGTCTCTGTAAGCAGGCTAATTTCCAACATCATCGGGCATAAGTCGAGCAATATCCGATTGCTGATGATGGCTGCTTAAACCATATTTCTTTATGGGTCAGAGGTTTGGGCACACCAAACCTCTCCTTTGTCTAAGGAGAGATACTGGAAACATATTCCACAGGATCGAAGACTTCCAGAGAGTAATATGAGAAAGTGCCAGTAATATACATAAGATAACTTCAGACCAGCAGAGATTTAGTGAAGAATGACCTTGGTTGATGACAGGCATTTTGAAAAGAGGATGGGAAAGACGATGGGTAGCTCGTTTAATCGGAAATGTTAAATCTTGTTTCGAGTGGCAGCACGGTGGAGATCAGCTACTTCCTAACACAATTTCTGTCTCTGTGCATGTGTATTTTCGACCTTACCTGTTTATAATTGGCAGGATAGCATCTTCTGACTGCTTGTATTGTTCAGTCACTTTAGATGATGTAGAACACATGCTATTCTTATGTCCTAGTTGGGAGTTGAAAAGTAGAGAATTTGAGAAAGAAAAAAAAAAAAATTCGTGACATTTTCTCCTGACAAGGGAATATTAAGATCGAGAGTAATGTAGACCCTGGATTCTAGTTGCGCAACACTTATGGCATTCATAATACCAAATAAGAGTGAACTATATCAGGATGCAATCTAACCATGACTAAAAGAAAGAACTGTTGTGAACATATGTGGTGAAATGATTAGGCCAAAGTTGACTGGGAAAAGCTAGGTGTTTTTAGTCGGTAATATTAGGTTGCGAGTTCGACACCTTAATTTGTGGAGGATATCAACCACCCTTTGTACGTAAATCATCCAAAATAAACTAAATATTAATATTATTTATCCACACCACTTGAATATTACAAATGAAGGGCTGAGAAGCCAAGGGGTATAAGAGTAGTGAAGTTAGTTTTGAGGAAACTCAGTTTAAAGTTAAACTGCTATAATCAAATCCAGGATGACTTAAACTAGTATATTATGTTTAATTGCTAGGTTCTAGACTAACATAATAACTAAGATTTATTTTATTGTCATCCTCTTATTCTGTGTTATCAGCCAATATTTGATAAAAGTTGTCACTTGTACCCCTGGGCTGTTAAATGTTAACACGTTCACTGCTAAGGACGCACATGTGCGCTTGACACTGAACACTATGAGAAGCGGCCGACGCATAGTGCATTGTACGCCAACCCCCATATTGGGAGTATTTTCAACACACAATGCATTGCGTACTTCTCACGCCAATTTTGAGCCTACGTGCTATGGACGCACATGTGCGTCCGCTTTAAAATATTAGTGATTATTACGTAGTAAGGTTCAAAACTAAAAAAAGTAATTTCTACTCATTTAGGCTATAAATATAAAAAATAAAAGGTCAGTTCCTAGCATAGGAAATACGAAATTTGCATAGCAGTGAACGTGTTAACAGGAATTAGAAGTTATGTAATAAAACATAGGTTACAAGTAAATTACCTATGTAAAGTTAAGCGATTTGCATCACACGTATCCCTTTGCTTCTAAGCTGTGAGCTCTTCTACGAAGTAGTTTTTTTCGCCACTACATCTCAATCAGCACATGATAGAGTTACAGGTATATTCCTTGGCCACAAACATTTTAAAGTGTTGAAGAGCCAGTTTCTGCTCTTAACTCCATTATTCAAAAAATGTCACTTGTACCCCTTGGCTTCTCAGCCCTTCAAATATTACACACATACTTGACTACACGATGGTTGTTGGATATTTTAAATAGTAACTTTACTATTTCAAATATCCAACAACTGAAGTTGATTGATATATCAAACTGAATAAATTGATCTGAAGTTTAACTAGAAGAATCAATAAGAATAAGTATTAGTCTAATAATTATTACAATGTAGCCTAACGTGCTGTGGTTTGGATAGTATGAGAGCTTCCATACACTTTGGAAGTTATAAGGAACAAAAACTCATCAGAACCTTCCGTATGCCTATCAGGAGTTAACTTTATTGTTAAATGAACTTATCAAAATTTGTATTTAGTATTTAATACTAGTTTAAGACTATTTTAGCTGTATTTATGTTTAGTATCGTTGTGGTAATATGTAGTATTGCACTCCTAAATGCAGACTCGTTACCGCTACAACGATAAAAAGAAGAACCTTCTTAAATATAATTATTCATAAAAATTACAAATGTGATTAAATTTCAGTAATATGCCGTTAAGGGTGTTTGTGAAAAACTGACGCAAACAATGTTACGTAGCTATTAGTTAGTAAATAATTGATAATAAAATGCTTACTTTTACTTACTTTTATATGCACAAAAAGATACAAATTACATGAATAAATTTGAAATGTTGTCATGATTGCAGCAGTAAGTATTGAGGTGGCTTACATGAATTTTAAACTAACGTTTGAGATTGGATTAAACTTTGGAGGTTGGTTTGTCAATAAACTTACAATTAAATGCAATGCAGACAGTTCTGTTTAGTTTCTTGTCAAGTATGCAGAATAACGTTTTGTAATCATGTTAATTCAAAGTTATTAGTCGTATTATTGAATATAACTTGATAGTAGAAATTTGCCCTTTGCTTGTTCTAATAATTAAATTATGCATTACAGTTTGTATAAATAATTTCCAAACCAACAAGATACTCTGATAGTTCTGTGATTAAATTTTGTTTCAATGTATATAATGCCATTAATTCCGTACTAAAGTGTATTTTTAAACAGACAAGGCAAATTAATCTCAGATTTTAATCAGATAATTATATTTAATTTTTACAAAGTTTTTTTTAAAGAATTCGTGTTTGGCTAGTTATAAAAAGAACATTGATCTTTGTCTATAATCAATATAAATAGTACTTGTAAGCGATTATACAATTAATATAACAACCATTCTGGAAGCATTATAATACATAGAATATTATTTTATTAAAAGCATTATAAAATGTAATCTAACCACTATAATACATTATTAAACATAACCTGACAGTTAAACAGTTTAATTACCTGATATAAACATCAGAACATTCCTTAAAACTCCTATTGCCTTAAACAACTTATAATTCGGGCATAAAGTAAGCATATAATAATACCGCACAATTCTTAAAACATCAAAACGTCGCTACAATCAATGAAAAAATATTACAAGGTTTGCATAAAATTACGTGTATTGATTGTCACCGATTCTACTACGGTAAGGTCTGACATTCATTTGCTATTTGTTTAAAAGAATACATCTACAATAGATGAGAGAGCAGAGCCGACGAGGGGGTATCGCACATCGTCCGAGGCTGCTACAGTTAGAACTTCCAACATGTTTTATTTAGGTTCGAACCTAGTTACTGGCAATCAATCAACTTGAACTATATACAGCTTCCCCCTTCCAGTCTTCATTTATCTAACTAGCATATAGAAAAGAAAGACGCTAAGCAACAAAAAACCTACATTAGATTAACAAAAACTTATTTTGCCAAATATAAATAGATTACTACCATATTCATACATTAATACCGTCCAGAATTTAGGTATAGGATCCATCATTATTTAAAAAACATTGCCGTTTATTAACTTCTCTATAAGCATACTAAATGTATTCCTCAACTAAATATAACCCACTTTCATAAAACATTAAGTATACACGCACGACAAACCTTCAAGAGTAATAATACCACTGTTCACATCATTAATTTGGTATTCGTTTTAATTGGTATGGTTTGTTTAGTTACGTGTTTAAGTTTCCGTTAGTGTAAAAATTAGATGTATGCTATATTTTAATAGTGTTTTTGTTAGACGATCTCTACTGATGTAATTTCATGATGTCCACAAAAGAATAACAAATTTGATGTTTGAAAATTGTTGTCTTGGATCTGTGGATGATGGTGTATTATGCTTTAACAACCACGGCCACCGTGGCTATAAAGTATATAGCCACGGTGGTCGTGGTTGTTAAAGCGTCATTGCTTTATCAATCGTCATGGCAACCATCAATGGAAAGGTTCCTGGTTCAATTCCCATTGACCCCGAATAATTTTCTAAATGGTTTCTTAACAGACATCGTTGGCTGTGGTTCGGATTCCACGTAAAACTGTAGGTCCCGTCTTCATTAGCCTTAAATAGTCGGTTTTATAGAGAGGGCATTATTATGAATGTAATGTGTGACTGTGTTCATTGTAAGAAAATATGTTGTTAAATGACGAAATTTAATAATGACACTTACTCAAAAATAGTAGTTGTGATAGTCATGATATTTGAAGGTAAGATTTATACAAAATGTAAAATAAAGGTAAAATGCAATTAATAATTAAAATGTATATTCTTTTTTTATATCAGAAAGAATAACATTTTAATACAACGTCACTTAAAAGGATAAACTAAATACTTCATATTCTTTTATAAAGAAGTTTTTATTAGAATAATTAGTTTTAAATCTAAAAGACGGAAGTCCTACTTTGATTTAAAAAAAAGCCTACATATTAATTTAGTCCATAAAAGGCTGAATCCACAAATCCACTCTGTATTTACGCCATATGTTTGTAAAACGCAGATTTGCTTATTTACATTCTTTGTTCCGTACATTTAATCAAGCGAACCTGAAACTGAAGTAATTGTATGAAAAACAGTAAATTGAAAATGGGATGGTGTAAATTAGGTTTATCATCGAACATTCTTACGATTGGGAATACTGTCTCTTTATAATAATATAATATAATAATAATAATAATTACATTTATTAGTGATAACGTAAAATACAACCAAAATTCAATAATTCCATATCAATAAAATTTAAAAAATCCTTAACTATAGGAAATATAACTAAATGAAAACTATGACATGACAGTATTCGTTTGCCAGAGTAGCGATTGCCTTATCTCTAGTCTAATACACAATGCTTATTTACAATATATACTTACATACTAAACTTAAGCTATAAAATCAAATTAAATATCCATGTCTTTTTTAAACAAACTCACAAAACAAATGCTCCTAACTGTATTAAGAAAAATATTTTATATATATATAAAAAAAAAGAATATTATCATATTGCCTACCAATTATTTATATTTGTGTGTAATAAAGTATTATTTACTTTATTTATAATTTTTACAAATATATATTCTAGAGTATGATTTAGCATTTTGTAACCTTACAAAAATTTACAAGAAACTGACACCCTTTATGATTGTAAGTAAAAACATAAGTTTTATATAAAATATTATAATGTAAATGGTATTATCATAGAATATGATTTAGTCAAAAATCTTAACTTACATTTAAAGCTGACAGGTGATGCATACAATTGGATATAAAAGCTTTAATTGTATGTAATAAGTTACAATAAGCAAGAAAATAATATAAACTAATTTCACAGAATATGATTTAACCATGGGACTTTTATGATTGCAATGTGTTTGGAAACTCCATTAGTTTTTTATATGATTCATTTAAATATTATGGTAATTCTGTCAATTTTTTAAATAAGGAACACTGTTAGATATCTTTCATGATTGTAGTTGTAGTGTAATAAAAGACAAGTGGGTTTATAAAAAAAATGTAATCATATTCTATGTTTATTATTATTATTGAAAAAAATAAATAGAGATAACAAGGGGGTTTGAGGTCTCCCCATCGAAAGTGAGTAATGTGTACCCCTAGGAACGCTTTTCAAATAATCTCACATAACCCCCACGGCCATTCTAATTGGAAGCGAGCCAACCACCATTTTCTTTACTTTTGTCCTCCTATCCTCAAACCACAGATATGAAAACCTACCTGGTCTCTATCCGAGGTTCTTCTGATCAGGAAGGTACCTAACTATCCACTCGGCTAAGGTTTGCATTAAAAAAACCTGATAAATTAACAACACTTTAGTTACTTTACTTTCTCAACAACTATTACATGTACAAGTAAATGCACCTTTATCAGCACCATCTAGGAGTGGTTATAACAAGTTTGCTTGGTTTTTACTAAGCTTGATTCTGTTTAGTTTGTACTCGAGAGAGGTTTATAATTACAAATTAGGTAGGTATAAATAATGATATTAAATTAAACTTATAATTTCGTTTAAAATATAAAAAAACTACACTTTATGTTGGTTCAAAGTTGTAAGGCTGTGATTCTTGCGAACACCAGTTTATACACTACTTGATGTTTAAATAAGTCAATGTCAGTTGTAATAAAAAGCTCTACCAACACCTCTCTGTAGGGAATGGTTTTATTAATGTCGTCTGCATCAAAGTGAAGGGGACGCAGTGTCTATAATAAATAGTGACTATTGTAAAGTCATGTATACTACCCGTCATGGAAAAGTGAGTCTATTATATATGACATAAAACTACATTATACGAACTTTAAAAAAGAACTTAAGAAAACTATTTAATATATTCTCACACATTTTTTACTTTTGGTTACTTTTAAAATCATAATTGAGAGGTGAAATAAATTATCTTAATACGAAGAACATTTATTAGAAAATTATATTCTTATAAAGGATATACTATCAAAATAAGAACTGTGAACATCTCTTTGTTTATAACGATTCCATGAATAAATAATTTTAGGATTAATTATTACAATCATTAATAATAACAATCTAGCAATTGCTATTATTGCTAAGGCCTTTTAGTCATAACAACGTAAATGTGGTATAGCTCAGTTGGTATGGCGTAGTATCTGTCGTTGTGGCTGACGTGGGTATATTATTCCATTCCTAGTCCTGCATTAGTAATGTGGGTACAACAACGGCATTCTAAATAATACATTTTAGAAAACTATACACAGTATTTAATAAACAAATAATGTTAAGAATAAACGTTTTAGCCTCAATAAACGATGGCCCAAAAGAGTGTACGCATAAATAACTTTTGCCTTCAATAAACTATCTTATTAGTTTACTTAATAGAACAATGAGACGTAGAATGATATTCAGAGTTATAGTCCTAACATAGATGAGAGATTGTAATGGTGCACTGTGCTTAGTTAAATGCTGACGTGCGTAATCCCGTTAGTTTCTACATCTGTTCAGTGTATGACAGCTGTAACATGAAACAAGAACATTGTTTTATTTTAACAAAGTCTAAAGTCTATGCTATCATTTGCTAGTATTCAAGGTGATATAATCCACAATACTTTCAATCCGTTCATAGCTTTATTTTTGAAATTACTAAATAAATGTTCTAATAAAATGAAAAGGGCTTGGAGATTGCCAAGAAACACTCGGTGGACACTGTGTTAACATATGTTTTCATCTTATTAATACAGGTATTATTATTTGTTCGGTATTTATTTTACAAAAAAAATATTATTTCAAGCAAATAATTAAAATAAATATTTTTAAATAGATAAATTTTAATAAATAGATTTAGATAATCCTAATTTTATTATTTTTTTATTTAATGGAAGCTGCAAGCATGGATAGTGAAATAAACCACACTAATTAAGAAACATTAGTTTCAATATATTACATTCTTTAAAGATCTGTTATTTATGTCTGGATCGTTATTTTGCACTTGAGTTCTACTAATAGTAACTTAAAAATTAGGAGTTACTCGACCTAGGCTTACATTAAAATTGGCAAGACTTTCAAAGTGGGCTGACCCGCGGTCAAGTCAAAAACAAGTAAAATACGTCAAACTATAACCATATTGACAAATACACAACTGCAAAATATTATTTAGTTTTTCTTAATAGTTTTCGAATTATCAAATAAATATTCAGAGAGTTAGAATAATAAATAAATAAAGTAATGAAATCCTCATCTACTTAATTTTTAAAACAAACTATCCTCAAACTAACTCTAAATAGTTTATTTGAGAACTATTTATATTTCCCGTACAACGAAACCTCCGGCCAACAATACGACTGATGGACAACATGATTTTTAACAAGCAAAGTTTACGACATCCACGAGCTCTATTAACGAATTAATTGTGTTTCTGCAATCGCCCGCGGTGTATCTAACTCCCTGGGTATTAAAGGATGCAAGAGGAATAATAAGCCTAGTGGTTCAAATTTCAAACAAAAGTTGCATGTTTTTTTTAATAATGTGTATGATATTTAAAATGCAATAATTTGTAACGAAGTGTTTAGAAGGGCAATAAAAGTATAGGAATTAAGGTACTAATGGACCCGACAAGAGCAGCTCCGTCTGAGGTAAACAGTGCTGTAGGGCTTATCTAGAGTAAACAGTGCTACATGGCCTATCTTTGGTAAACAGTGCTACATGACTTATCTAAGGTAAACAGTGCTACATTGCTTATCTTATACAAATAAACCCAGAACAGCAAACAGTACCATTCCCCACTCTCCAACTGGCCTATATAAGGCAGCAGCGAACGCTGAATAGGCAGTTGGACCACAGCGGTCCGACCTACCGCATGGGCGTGTTGAGCCCGCGGTAACCGCAAGGGCGTGCTGAGCCCGCGGTCACGGCAAGGGCGTGTTGAGCCCGCCGTACCCCGTCGCAGGGGCGTGTTGAGCCCGCGACATACTGCATGGGCGTGGTGAGCCAGCAGTATATGTTTGATATGTTTTGTTAGTGGAGGGGAGAAGAGTCCCCCCCCCCCACTAACAACAGTAAGAATGATATAAATAGAGATTTTATGTTTTAGCTAGAGAGTCTGAGTTAGCATCGAGACCTGGAAACACCTCCCTGTGCAAGTCAGCCTGCCGAATTCGAGTCGTTGTACCTGAATGCAACGAGCTACGAGAACCCAGGGACAGCAAGAGGGACTACACCCAGTAACAGGATTCGGAAAGAACTCAAGAGAATCGCACATCGAAGCAACCCATTGGAGGCATCGGAGCAAAGGGGCAACCACAGCGACACCAGGACGAAGCACTGCGAGGTCAAGGTTCGATACCCAGCCGTGTCATCCGCGACAGGACAAGACAAGTAGACGAATGGATCAGAGTATATTGTAAATAATGGAAATAAAAGAGTGTTTATATATTTACATACAGTGTAATAATTTAAAGTAGGAACCCAGGGTAGATTCCCTTATAAAGCTTAATGCTGAGGGAAACTTCCCTACAAATTCTCTTTTTTCCTGAAAACTATGGACAGAGGAATATGAGATTCGTTGCTATTAGGTGCGATGTGAAATATTTATAAAAGCTGATATTTATCTTTATTTTAAAAATATGTTTTGTGAAGAGTTACCTTTTCTGGGTTAAATTTGAATTTAATAGATTTACACTAAACACTATTATCAAAATTTTAAAATAAACTATATTCTAATATAAGTAAACAAAAATGCTGCTCTAACCTTAGTATACAGACTAATAAAAAACAAGTATTCCTTATTTTTCAATAAACACAAATTATAGTTTAAATTTTATAGCAACTAAGACCAAAACCCACTTTAAAATGATTCAAAACCCGAATATTCAAAATAGAGATTGCACAGTTTTCCTCCTAGCTTATGTACAAGTTGCATCGAATGTATTTTACCACTATTATGAACTCCCTCACATGATCTAACAGATACTTGCAACACAAGATTTATTCACTACACGAACTTTATACATTACACACATAATATTTTGAGACATCTTTAATACATTATATTTAGGTCCTCTAATAAATTCTGCAAGACGAGAAATCCATTAATTATTAAAACTTATTTTCGCTTATAGGTCTTATCAAACCTATATTCACTTTCTTTGATATAACTCTCTTAAATATGTAATAGTAAAATTCAAGTTGGTTTTAAATCATTAAAATATGTTTTATAATCACCTTTTTTATAACGATTTGAAACACATTCTTTCATAAAAACGTACTCTAACACTTATACATTTAGATTGAAATTAATCTGCTCCCGATATCTAATTACATCTAATCTAACATAACACTGTTCTTTAAAAGTAAAATATTAATAATTATTTTTTTTAAAGTACTGTTTATTTATATAAAAAGGTATTTGTGTATATTACGTCTGAGAAGGGCTCAATTGCACGATTGATTACATTGATTGGTCTGATTTTGATAATATTCGATTTTTGGCAGAACCCTGGATGTTTTTGTTTAGATATTTGTATTTTTTACTAATTTGGTTTAGGTATTAATCACAATTAATGACTTTAACCAAACGTATTATTTAGTTACTTGTTAAATATACGTTTCATAATAGTTATGGATTATGCGTATATTTGTGGTCTAAACTAATCAATTATGGTAACCAGTAACATTAATTTTTAAAACTGAACAAATAACAACTTCTTACATTGTAAATTGAACTCGAATAGTTTTAATATTGTCTAGACATATGTTGTTTGTTTTAATATACTTAAGTTAAAGTATTAATTATTAATAAATACAAGAACAAAATAAAATCAAACGAAAACGTTTAACATGAAGTTAATGATAATAATTGTTTGTGCATATTAAGAGCTTTATAATCCATAAAAATCTTTACAATTAAAAAGAAATGTAACGAATCATCAGACATATGTTTTTATCCCGGCGTTGTCGAACAACCCTAATTATTTGATAACAAGGATTTACTATGGCGCTGTGTTAACGAAATCGTCGTACCTTTTACTTTAGTTCTTTTCTCATAGTTAATGTTACCGATCAATAGTAACATGTTTTGTTAGCGGAAGATTTATGGTTTAGTTACTACATTTATATTGCAATTGAAAAATGAGAGTTACAATTAAAAAAGATTTTAAAATACAATTCTAATACAACAAAATATACATTAG
>JAGFPH010004194.1:81958-118044 GCA_018207615.1 Philaenus spumarius
TTATTATTTAAAAAAATAAATCAACAAAATTTTGTATACCCTACGGGGTAATTATTTTATTACGAAATCGGTTTTTGTCTTCATATCTAAAAGGTATTTGAACCAGAAAGAAATGAGGTTTTACATATTGTAAAAATCAGCATTATATCAGCAGTACTTGTACTGGAAGGGCTGGTGATAAACCAATATACTTCTTATTATTTATTTAAGTACCTGGGCGACCGAGCATCGCTCGGTATTTTTTTAATTGTTTTTTTTTAGCAAAATGTATGTAGATGCGAATCGCATTCTGAATAAATATGAATATTTTTCGATCATACGTATATATGAACTGTTTACTTAAATAAAAAAAACATGAGTGTAGTTAGTTCTAACATTTTATTAATTTTTTTGCAGATACCATAAACCTCTATAGGTACATGTTGGTTATGTAACCTATCCAACTTTTGTGTATTTGGAAATAACAAATAATAATTATAATCATTAGATAATTTATATTACCTTTATAGAAATGAAAAGAATGATAATAATTATATAATAATAATTATAATCATTAGATAATTTATATTACCTTTATAGAAATGAAAGGTTTTCAGAACGGTTAATAACAGCTCAAAAATAATGTTTTAGTTACGTTTGGTGTTTGTGAATAAAGAAATAAAGTTGAAAATTATATCACCTGATTCATTGTTATTGATTTATGTTTGTTAAATAGATATACACATTTGGAGCTAAAATTAACAGATTAACATCGGTTTGTAAAACATCTTTATTGTATCTATAGTGTATCTATTCACCTATACTTACACTCGATTCCACGTTCACCGTACAGTACAGGTCTTACGGGAGAATAGACATGCTACTACCATTACAGCGAACATCACGTTTATTGTCATGCGGGTTGCGTCAACTGATCGAGCATAGCAAAGGAGTTGATGTTTTTTAGTTGGCTATTATCGCTGAGACTGTCGTAAGGGTAACATGGCTTATGGACGATCTGTACTGCACGGTGAACGTGGAATCCAGTGTAGTGACTTCAAAGGTAGTATAATATCAGTTTATTTAGTTAATTTTATAGTTACTTTATTTTACGATAGAAGGCAGCACCTCCTGTATCACATTTTTTTATGCGCATTTTTCCGAGTTTGTGCGCGTTTTTGTAGACATAAGACCTAGCGCATTCGACTCCTGACGTCAAAAAACCCCTATGTGCAAATTTTCATCCAAATCGTTAGAGCCGTTAACAGGATCCCCGAAATAAATTTAGAAATTTATAAACAAATATACAAGAATTGCTCGTTTAATAAGATAAAATTTATAAACAAATATACAAGAATTATTGCTTGTTTAATAATATAATATAATATATAAAATAAAAATGAAACAAAATTTGTTTTTTGATAATAAACTTAAAATAACGCAAAAACACATCATCTTACCTTACTAACTGTCTTAGATTTATGTACTTTAAAACAAATTTATGTGGGGAGAATAATACAGTATTCCGTCATCACAAGTACTCTTGTTGATTGTAATAAACCATTCTTGTGTTACATTGAACAACTTGTACAATATTGAATATATGTTATATCCCGCAATATTTACCGAGGCAAGAGTTATGAGGTTAATATAGTAAAAGGTGTAATGTCTATTAATTTGCAAAGGTTATAGCTAGGTGACTAATAGATTATAATGACATCAAAGAGAGAAGATAAATTACTTGAAATTTCGTTTACATAATAAATTTTAATTAGTTTCTAAACACTGAAAACAAATCATTTAGGAAAATTTACTGACTTGAAAGATTGAAACTAAAATAATTAGTTAGTTAATGGATGCTTGAAATATATTCTTTTGAAGAAATTTAATTCACGCAAATCATTTCGATATCGATTTAATTTAAATGTAAATAGAAGACATGTTTAGAATATTTAGGAAATTATATTATTGTAGGATACTTTATTAAGATGAAATCAGCCACTTTGATTGCTTAACATTAAGTTAATCAGTTGCAATTTGTATTTAAAAGAATATATTTCTCATCATACAACAAATTTAAAACATGCATACACAAATACCTAAACACATCACAAAGTCCAATGAACAATATTTTTCATACATTCGATTTAATTTCTTTTCTTTTAATCTCTTGCTCTAATCAATAACTATATTTATCTCTACTTCCTATACAAAATATATGTTTTCCAGTAAATGTCGTTGGACATTCAACAATTATCACTGAAAAACTCTATCCTTGCAGCAACACAATTAATGTTGCGGTAAAAGAAATATTTCTTTACGGGTCAGCAGGGGGTAGTTAGCTTTACTGTTAAAGTAAGCTACTGTTGATCTCTTGATGTTATAGCTATGTTATTAACTTAGTAGCAAATGTAAGTTCAACAGTAAGCCTAATGTTTCTATGACATTAAGGCACTACTAACTATGTCACAAGGCTAGTTAATGTAGTAGTGAATATAAACTAAAGTAGTTATAACATTAGGTAGAGTGTTTAATATTGTAGTGTTCCTTTACTGGTAAGTTAGTTCTTATTGTCACAAAAATAATAAAATTAGGCAATACATCTACAAAATATTACACTCATATTAGTTACTGTAATCATAAGAGTAATTGCTCTGTGTGTTTCAGTACAACCATGATCCAAATACAATGGTACAACTAAGATTCTAGTTGATGTAGTGGTGAACTTCATACTAATATAGTTATAACACTAGTTGACCCTTCATTCATGTGATTCATATATGAATCATTTTTTCAAACTTTGGTAGCACTGTGAAATATGCCTTGAATTAGTCTAACTCTATATATGTATTTATATACTTAAATCAAGAAATCAATTGTTTGTATTTTTTCCTGTTTTTTTTTTAGTAAATATATATATATACATAAATAGTTTAGTAAAGTTATGCAAAACAGCCCCAGCCGGAGACCAGATATCTAGTCATATCCCGTCAACTTGGAAGCGAGCCAACCACCGTTTGCTTTACTTCCGCCCTCCTACCTTCAAACCACAAATATAATTAGATATCTGGTCTCCCTAGCCTAGATTCGAACCCAGCATCTTCTGATCAGGTTATACCGTGCAGTAAGGGCTGGTCGTATTAAAATTGGTTCGTAGCCTACAAAAGTTTTGGACAAGGTTTTAGAAGGTTTACAATAACTTTGAACGGATTTGATTCAGTGCCTACTAAAGGAGTTGTTTAACTTCCAGTTAAGCCATTTTCAAAATGCCCAATATTGTAACTTTAAACTGCCGCCATTTTGTGTAGGGTGAACCTTTTGATGGCTGATTTGCGGCATTGTGTTCTCCTATTAAGATAGACATTTAATTTGATGTACAACTCGACCCATGCTCCTATTTAAGATTTTTCTCCGGCTCCCTGAGGGCCGTCCCCCTAAGATGATAAAAACATCATAATTGCTTCAAAAATTAGTTTTTGTTTAAAGAAACGATTTACTAAGTTTTGTTACGTAATCTGCAATGGTTACAAGAATATAACACCGTTTACAGACTTTTGAGACATCTGAATACGGTATATTTCATGTATCAGTCTGGTAATATTTTGTGTACAATTACGGCAGATATCGTGGCCACAAAAAGTAATAGCATAGGCCTAAATACAAACTTTAGAGTAGATTGCGGTTTTGGATTCTAAGGACGATGAAACAACGATAAAGTAGATGTTTTCCGGAAGTGGCACTATAACTGCAAAATTTCCCTAAATAATATGATAAAGTATTTATTTACGAGACATTTAGTTGTTTGCCTTTCCCAGGATTTCAAAGGTAGCGTAAGGGTCTATAATAGCAATAGCTTTCTGATCGCAGCCTAACTACAATAATGAACAATATAAACAAGCTATTTACATTTTCTAGGTCTTCTAATTCTGTTCACTAATTATCATCATTGCTCTTATTTCTCCAAAGTATTTATGTTGACTAAAATCGATCTAGCATTTGTTTTTGATGGATCGGTTTCTAGATAAATAGTGCTCAGCTGCACTTTTTAACATATTATTTAATATTCACACTTTAATTAAGAATTCATCTACGCGTATATGAGGTTCTGGTAAACATTAGTTTTTTGTCACAATTTTGAAATTTATTAAATACCAAAAATCGTTTAGTTTTTAAAGTTCCTTAATTTGATATTTTTCTACACCTACATTGCTACTTAAAACTGTTTATATACGGGGTTTTCCGGAAATTTTTCTATTTAAAAAAATGTTCAAAACATTCACGAAAAATGTCAAAATTGATCAGTATTTAAATATATATATTTTGTATGCTTTTTTATTTCAATTGTATACATTAAAATACATCTTACAGACTAACCAATGCAGCATTACAAATCCGCATTTTAGTAAATCAGCATTCTAAGGTGGTTTTGTTTGTCTTCTCTGGATTATGGAGAAGGGCTAATTCGTCTGTAAACAGTTTAAATCAAACTTTGAGGGGTTTTCAACACAATACGTCTTTTGGTTACGGTTTATCTAATGCAAATCAAATAATGCTTCATAAAAATTTTCCTATTATAAAGAAGATAGTTATTGCAAATGTTTGGGTTTGGTACATTCACTTTTTTAACCACAAATAAAGACAAACGGAGCCATACATTATGTTTTTGCTACAAGAAAGAAATACTAAACTATTAATGTTTAAATTTACTTTTTTTTAATTGAAACTCAAACGTTTGTAACTGTATAAGATAGTAAGATAATAAGCAAAACATATACTCGTATGTTATACTGTAATTAGATATAGAATATTATTATTTGTTGATCTATTATTAATTGACCGAGCGAAGCGAGGTCTCCGTTCTAACTCGACCGTTCGGCATTTCGTCTGTGTGTCTGTCTGTCTCACGATTACGGCCAAACGCCTTGACCGATTTTGATGATTCTTTGCATAAATGTTCCTTATTCTTAGGTCGAGCCATGTACATATACGGTTTTTTCCATTTTTTATTTTAATCCCTTAAATAAAATAAAAATGGCGGCCGGACCGTTTCTCTCAGTGTAAGCTTTTTCCAAAGTCAGTTTGTGGCTTAACCGTAAGTCGAATTAAAAAACTACTATGATTTTACGGATAGCAATTGAATTTTCAACAAAATTGTATTCTTGATTTTTTCCTTATCTCTAACGGTAAGCTCACAAAATGGCCGTAAACCTAAAATTTGTTAAAAATCGTCCAAGTTTTTGTATTTCAACCATGTTTTATACGTTTATTCTAAACCAATTCAAAAGTGTTCCGTAGCTTTTTTGTAGATAAAGGTTCAAAGAATTCATATATGCCAGTAAAAAATGATTGAAGTAAAATTAACAAAGTTATTAGTTCAAGAAACAAGCATGTTTATTAACGAAAGGAAAAAGTTCAACTTTAGGCCTACATAAAAAGTAGTAAAAATTATTGCAATTTTTTTCATGAATGTAAAAAAGTTTCGTAATTTAGTTCTAAATATAATTGTATAAAAATATTTATCAATATCAAATTTCTTATTTTGAAAACACCAGTTTTTATGTTCCTACTAAAAGACTGCTAACAAAACTAGGCCTGTTTTGAATAGTAATTTTGGAATATATCCTTTGCCCAAAAATGACATATAATAATAAGAAAGTGTAGATGATAAGAAAGTGTAGAGAATAAATCACAGAATTAAACTGTATACTTGTAAATTATCATTGTAAATTTCATAAAAGATTTGACTTAGCTTTACTTGAATTACAAAATGAGATGAAACAAATGAAACCTCTCGGCGATAAAGGACATACAAAAAATGATCGTTGGACACCGTGGGAAGTGTTGGTACATGAGTTGAGATCACTATCACGACGTTTTAACATCGTTTGTTTTCATTATTTCTGATATTGGAATATGATATATGATGTGGAAGTTATGGAACTGTAAATACATTGTTAAGTTTTAGTTATTAAGTATGTAAATATTTAATTCTACGTTGTCCCTCTATAACGCGATATTTTTAGCTATATTACGCATTATTAACCTAAATAAAACACAATGCCTCTAAAAGAAAATCTTTAGCAGTTAAAGCTCAAGAAAAAAAACGAGAACTAGAAATCCCGGACTCGCGGGAATGGCAAAATAATGTTTCACTGGCTTAACCTTGTGCTTACTTCCTTACTGGCACACTATTTTTAACCTAAGCTCAAAACCACATTTGTTATTTCAACGAGCGAGGTCTACTGTTCAAAGAACTACTGGTTATAATTTTCGTCCGACAAAAATTGATGATTCTCTATTGGATCAAATGGTGCTTGAAAAAGGAAAATATTTTCTGCTGCAAATTGAACAGTACCAGGACAAGAAGAAGCTTTTATGATACTCGGTTGGAAACGCTGCTATTTCCAGAATCCGAACTGCTATTTCTTCTGCGAGCTGATATGACTGAAGAGACGCGTTTGGTTGGGTATTCAGATAAAGTTTATTTATTGCTGTTGGGCTCCTCGCCACTTGTTCCCCTGTGATGGTGCCTATTCTATATAACAATTGCAACTGGAGAGCGTCATGGAATATACAGAAGAAAACTTGAGAAGTAATGAAGAAGGAAGTGTGATAGAACACACTTGCCTGCTGGCAGACCTCTTTGTCAAGTGAAAAGGACGAAAGGACCTCTTTACGAAAGGACGATGGATGTTTAATTGTAGTTGTGAAACCTTGGTCCGAGCGGCAGCATGGTGAGATTAATAATTACTTAATGTAATTTCTCTCTGGGAATGTTTATTTCCATTTTTTATAATATAACTAAATATTTCTTACATAATTCCCTTTTTTTAATTACCTTATGATGGAGGTTGGAGAGAAGAAGACAAACGTGGAAAAAATTTAAGAATAAAGATTTTATATTTAGTGGGAACGCATCGCATGCAACTGTTATTCGCATGTTCGGTTTTTCATGGATAGATGGGCTGAAAAACAACAACATATTTAATCTTTATAAGATAGTATTTATTCTATTATAATGATATATATAGGCCTAATCCTTCTTTGTGCTAAATATATGGTAATAGATACATATGTTGTACAAATCAATAAGAATATGACTAAATTATAAATGTATTCATTTTATTAAGTATTAGGCGTTTATATTAGTTTAGTAGAATAGAGTTCTTAAAAAAAATCCTTCATCAACAAAATAAAATAACAGCAATTTATAAGAATATTACATGTGTGATTCGGAACTATTATTTGAACTAAGAGCTTTAAATCATTTGTATTAAAACAAAAAAATACATTATAGTTCAATAGGTCGACTTCATTTTTGAGATCGATCAGTGAGCTTCAAGCAACAATATCCAAATACGTTGTGTAACCTGGTAGTTAAAATGTTAAAGTTAGTTTAGCGTTTGCTTCTTTAATTAGAAGAGTAATCGGTTTACACTACCCTTACTCATCCTCTTTCTGGTTAAATAATTTATAGTACTTCATGCATAAATTCCATCAAAAAGTTCCCAACATACTTCCTCAATTCCCCACCCCATTAACTCGAGTTATTTCATTAGATTACTATTTTACAAGTTATATTTCTCATTTTGAATTTTCAAGTGCAGCTAATTTTATGTAATATGGTTATATATAAAATAATTTGTAGTATACAAGTTGGAATTCAGCCTTAATTTACGAAATACAAAAGAGTTTTTATTGATTGACATTTTAATTTACAGATATAAAAAGAAAATTATTCTTCAAAAGAGGGAAATAAAGAAACAAAACAAGAGATCTAATCCTTTGTAGATTTAATTTTTACTGCACCGACGCAATGGGTTTATATCGCCTGAATACAACTTTTTCCCAAATAGACGAATATCTGTTGTCTTCGCAAAGATTCAAACCGAGGACTTTGAATTATTAAGTCACAATATTGTTTTCTCTGAATGCATTTGGCCCAGTTTGGGTAATATAATATAGATATTAAATTGGAAAATTTAGAAACAATTTTGGGGCCAAAGAATTAAAATAAAACAAAGTAAGGTTATTTGTGGTGTATCAAGGGTAGTACAAAAACTTGTTCACCAATATACTTACATTATTTATGCAACTATTCTTTAAAAGACTTGTAATCAAATAATTTAAAGTACAACAAAAATATAGGTAAGCAGTAAGATTTTAGTTACTAATGAACCCAACAAGAGCAGCTCCGTCTAAGGTAAACAGTTGTTCTAAATTGCTTATCTTATTCAAACAAACCCAAATAATAAGCAAACTGTACCAATACCCACTCTCCAACTGGCCTATAAGGCAGCATCGAACACCGAATAGGGAGTTGGCCCACAGAGGTCCGACTTACCTCAAAGGCGTGTTGAGCCAGCCGTACCCCATCGCTTGAGCGTGTTCTGCATGGGCGTGGTGACCTTGCAGTATCATGTTTTGCTAGTGGAGGAGAGAAGAGTTTATTCCCCCCCACCACTAAGAATGATATAAATATATATTTTATGTTTTAGTTAGGAGAGTCTGAGCTATGATTGAGAACTGGAAACACCTCCCTGTGCAAGGCAGCCTGCCGAATTCGAATCACTGTACCTGAATGCAACGAGCTACGAGAACCCGGGGACAACAAGAGGGACTACACCCAGTAACAGGATCAGTAAAGGACTCAAGAAATTTGCACTGAAAAGGAACCAATTGGAGGCATTGGAGCAAAGTGTCAACCACAGCGACAGCAGGACGAAACACTACGATGTCGATACCCCAGCCCTGCCATCCGATACAGAACAAGTCGTATTCAAGGAAACTACAGTAGTGGAAATAAAAGAATGTTTATATTTAGGCCTATATATATATATATATATATATATATATACAGTGTAATAATTCAAAGTATGAACCAAGGGTAGGTTCCCTTATAAAGCTTAATGCTGAGGGAAACTTAAGCCTAAGTACAAATTTTGTAAACTAACTTTTCAAAATGAATGCTCTCTTTACAAACCAAATTTGGGCCTACTGTTAGCTTAAGCCTGCATGTTTATTATAGCCGAGAAAACGTAGAATCTTAATTTATAAATCAATGGTGTACTATTTAGTACAATGCTATACTAATCAGTAACTCTCCAGTTTTCGTTGATTGTATTTATTTGTTCACACAAGCATTAAAATCTATAATAAAGATATAATAGCTCATTTTTAATAGCATACAGGTGCCAAACAATTTACCAAAATAAACTGTTTTGAAATACGTCCTGTGAATTATTATGATGTCCCTTTGCAACAATGACATGAGGCAAAAAATATGAAGGAAATGTTAAAGGTATAAAGTAGCGTTCCCTTGTCGTTGTCAACATTTCTCATTTATCATTTACGCTCTGATACTAGAGCCTTTCTTATATGTACTGCTTTTACTTTGAGACTTCAGTTCAAAGAAAAACATCAAAATGTTTGAATGTAATAAAATTGCACTAAATTCGTAAGTATTCATAATTTACATAGTTGACACTTAGATAAATGCCTTTACATTATACTTTTTGAAATACACTTTATTGTAATACTATCTTGTATTCTTAAATATATTATACACATTAAAGACTTTCATTTTACTTTCTCACTATACTATAGTATAGAGAAAGTATAGTGATCGCAAAAAAAATCGAGATTTTTGTGGAAATGTCCGTTTTGTGACCCCCTGAGACCAAAAAAATGGTTTTTACAAAATGTCTGTCTGTCTGTATGTATACAAAGCTAAAGCGAAAACTATTCGATCGATTTCAAACAAATTTGCACCAGACATGTCAAGTATAGATGCAGGAAAAACGGTTTTGAAATTTTTTTAAAAACAACCCCTTTTTTGGTAAAAAAACTCGAAAAAAATGAGTTATTATTTTTTATAAAAAAAACGGCTTCAACGAATTTGATAAAATTTAGCTTATTTTTAGCCTTTAATGTACCCTACCAAATGCCAAAAACCTCATCTTTCTAAAAATTCTCGTTTAGCTAGTAATAATAACAACTGATTTTTTGGGGTTTTTGGCCATAATTATGGGGGTTGTTTTCAAAATTTTCAAAACCTTTTTTCGTGCATCTATACAGCCCTAATTACATTTGTTGCAAATTTGTTCGTAATCGATTGAATAGTTTTCTCTCTAGATGATAATAATAATATTTATTAGTTAATCTCCTACTTTAATAAATCACCTCTCCTACCCCACCTACAATTATGAAGTCACAGTGAATCTGTTTAATAATTTAAATATGTTTGTGAGAAAGTGTGTGCCAGTTCCTGGTACCGTTTATTTATTTTATGTCATGATATTTTGTTTTAACCTTAACAAATATCACGGAATAATCTTTATTAAGAACTGCATAATATTACGATCTTTGATAGGTTTTATTCAGAGAAGTATAATAAATTAAGAACTTTTGCAATACAATGTTTGCTAGAATATTTTAAGAGTGAACGTAAATGTATTACATTTAAATATGTAATTATTGTAATTTGTACAGTAAACTGTTAAAAACTAAATATAAAGAAAACAGCAATAAAAACACTTTTTAAACTCATTCTATTTAAGTACATTTGAGTATATTGTTTATGAACGAACATTATGACTAAATATTATTTACAAAAACAAAGAATATATTATAATTATGTTTTTCATAAACTCAAAACAAAAACCTAGATGAATATATTGTTGTAACATCCAGGATTGTTTATACCTAAACTAACTGATAAACATAAATGCTTAGCTGCCATACATTTTTTATACACATGTCAAATGTCAAAAAATAATACATAACCCAAGTTAAAATAAAGAAGAAGAAATGTATCGATGACTTATGTTATTGTCAAATTTGAGAGTAGATACAACTTGTCATTTGTTTATGTTTCGGGCTGATTGGGAGTTATATACAACTACATGATTAATAACTGTTGTATTTTCTATTAATAAAAACATTAACACGTAAGTACTTATTATAATATATTTTCTAACCTCAAAGTATAGTTAAATGGTATTAAATAAATAATTAACATCTATTACCATTATCTAATATTAACAATTTCAATAATTTTACTATAAATTAAAATGTTGAACAATCTCCATGTATTTATAGATATTTTAATATTGAATAAAATTAATGCTATATTATTTTAATTAAAATTTGTATAATGACTTATTAACGAATTTCCATAGGAAAAATGAGCTATTGCAGTGACCCTTATGGTTAGACCTAAGTCGGGAGTAGCAAATGAGTACCGATCATGGTCCTCAGAACACGTTTGTGGGTGTCATTAAACATCATATATTATATATATAATCATGTATATATGTCTACGCACTCTAGCGGCCGCATTTTAAATCCGAATTGGTCCAAATTTGGTACACATTTTGGTCGTCTACGTCGCTCAGACGAGTTCGTTAGCCAAAAAGTCCAACAACCGGAAGCACGGTTTTTGACCGGAAGTAACAATTTTTTAAGATTTTTCCTACGAGAATGAATTTTGTTTAGAGTTTTTTTTTTTCTAAAAATATAAATGTAGGATGTCATTCTGCACATTTTGTTTTTTTACGCGACCTTACAGCTCGCTTGTTTCCCCCAAAATCGGCGAAAACGTAAAATACCATAAAAGTACCAGGTTCAAAGCCAAGTGGTGGATTTTATCTTGGGGCATCTTCTCATTCGAGGCCGACGAACGAGTTTTTATGCTGCGAGCGAAGCGAAGCTCATAACCCGAGGCCACAAGATCGAGGTGCAAACTCGAAAAGCGAGTTTTTCCATTGCGAGTGTAACGAAGGAGCGCGTGAGTTGAAGCTGGAGGCTTAGACGCAAATAAATTCTACTAATATATTTCGTACACAGATATACCGTCGTAAGTAGCTTTTCCCAAATTTTTGGTTGAAACCCTAAAACATAATATAGGCCTATAAACTTAATTTTCGAAATTTGCTCAACTCACGTCAGCGGTTCAGCTGAGAGGTTAAATTATTATTAAAATTGTTTTAGTAAATGAATTATTTTACTTTAAGTAAATTAATAGTATTTATTTACATATTAAAAACGACCGAATAATAAACTTTAGGTGAATTAATTCCATGTAGAGTGAACAACGAAATTACACTTCAATAAATGTTCTAATGGTCAATTTATTTTTAACTGCAGAAAAGTGAAACTGCATAAAACAAATTGTGTTGAACAGACTTATACATAAATTAGGAACTAAAACATCTTTTTAATTTTCCATCCATGTAAATAGATATATTGCATAATTTCAATGTATATTGTTTTGTTAGTTAAAATGTTTACTTTGGAAATTTTATACGAGAAAGTTTATGTTATAAAACTTTCCTGTCGAATAAACCTTGGTCAAATAGATGCGTTTTGGGAAATCTTTGTAAAATGTATAAGTTACAACATATAAGATGGGCAATAGTTTTATAAAATTAAATAAAACTTTGGTAGTACAATACTTAAAAGTTTATTATATTATTTAGACATCAGGAAGTATATTGTGCAAATATAATTTGAGATGTATTTGCCGTGCACAAATCAAACAAAAAGTGCAACGGTTGAAGTTGTTTGAACAGTACTTGAATAGGAGACATTTCACTCAATTGTAGTTGTAATATATTTACTATTTAAATTTATAAATTATACATGAAAATTACTTGTGATATTTAAGGATATTAACGTTTAAATCAATATTACAGCCTACATATTTCTTTTAATTGAAAGCAACTCTTTTTCTTATTTGTCTGATTGCATTGCATTGTCTCTACGTGCTGCCAGTTATAAAATAGAATAACAACTTAATCCTGTAGAATTAAATACCAGCTTTGAAATTCTGAACAACATTTAGAACGTTGTTAGTAGAAATTATATAAATATTATTTCCATTGAATTAGGTACATTTCATCATGATTTATTAAAACTTTAGGCATAATGCATAAAAAAAAAAACAATACAAAAATAAAATAAGTAGTCTACTTTTTATCTTGGTTGGGTTTAAATGAAAGACAGCCATTTGAAACGTTAGATACCAGCCTAATTCAACGCTAGATAATGTAGTTTTTGTGAAAAATTTAAATAGTCACATAACTTATAAATAATAATTTAATATTAAAATCTAGGCATTACTTTTTAAACGTGACATTCATTTTTAGAATTTTGATAAGGCTTTAATAATTATGTAGGGTTTAACTATTTATCTTTCAAATATTGAACATTTTGCCTGACGACCTACAAAACGAAAACTCCACTCTGACTCTCATCACGATATCTCATGGACTACTGAAACGAATAAAGTGAAATTCGGAATGGCGGTTACTAACTTATACGCTTGAAGTACTATCTGAGAAGGGAATAATATTTGGAAAAGTCATTACTTCATCTATGTACTCACTTTAGCTATAAATTGAAAATTTGGTATAGAGGTTACTTAAATGCTGTAGACATCCATTCAATAAGTAATTTCCCGTATCTCACCCTTTACAGCGGAAATCAAGAAAATACGATTTATGCTGTTGACCAAAGGTAGACCTGCATTTCAAGGGAAAAACAAACAGAGCAAACGAAATTTAGCCATGCAAATTAGTTAGTATTGTTAATTCATTAAAATACATAGTAAGTTTAATACAGTAAACGTATTTATTGTTTTTATAGCTAAATGAAATCGTACAAATTGTTAATGTCTTTATTTTTAAATTTTGTTTTAAACCAGTAAAATTCCTCTTTTCCATATGATTAACTTATGGATTATCCATTAGATGCATATCATTAACTAATATTATTGATAATAATAATCTGGATCTCTAAGTACGGAATTACATTATTACAAATGCTTTCAGTTTCCCAAGGCTTTCATTAAGTATGTTTAACATATTTATTAAGTAATATTTGAACATATATTTCACAACAAAGACATTTTTGGTATATGAACAATATTACTGTCAAATTCTTGGTATATAAGTATGCCAACACATAATTAATTAATTAATATTAGAAGTAGGCTTAAGCTTTTTAAAATATTTTAAATTTTGACATAATTATTAATTCCTGTACAAGAAAAAAAGCTTAACAACATGTCATGTTTATTTACATTCATTACCATAGCAACTATACTTAGCATTTATAATCAGTGTATTATTCTTCAAAACCAACAGTTTTTTTTAGGTTAGATTGACTAACCTAAAGCAAACAAAAACAAAAATCAACTAAAAATGCGTACTATACTTTCAATTCAAACATTGGTGGTTACATATTACATATAAAACAGCTGATTTGGATCAAAAACTGAACATAATTTTAGGTAAGGCCTACAATGAACCAAAACACGTTTAATGAAAAACATTGGCTAATTTAGAATCAGGTTTCTTACAATTCTTCACAACTATCAGTTTTTTTTCAGATTAGGGAAAAGCAAACAAAAGGTTTCTGTATTATCTGTAAAGGTTTAAAAATATAAATTTGTGTAGTAATAAGTGGCACAAAAACCATTTTGCAATTCGATTACTTAATTTAGTTAATGTAATGAAATGGAATAACTAACCTTTAAATTAAATCAAGCAATAGCAAAGCATTGCTGGGTACACTAACTTGTCAAATAATAAAATTATTATTGGAAGAACATAGTGTAATACGCTACAAAAGACGACCCACTTTGTTTGTTTTACATTACATTAAAATTTAGGCAATACACACTTTTCGTTTACGATAAAAATGTTTATTGGTGCACATCAAAACACATTTAAAAGATACTAAAAACTTTATCTACATAAAAAAATTTTAAATAGAAAAAAAATTAATCAAAAGCAAATTAAACCACATAAGAAGCAATTAATAGTTCAAAAACTGGAAGATAATAATTAGTATTTCTGGAAGTAAATACAAAGCTATATTAACGACATTTTATTGAAAGGGATTGGGACAAATAATAAAATTCCTGATTAATTTGATCTGTTATCAGCATAATTCTAGAACTCTCTAAATGGGTCAAAAATCTTAATTTAACTGATCAAGTAACTTATTTTCGCGTTGTTTTGCTGCCATGCACATAGCAGACATTAAATATTTAGTTTAAATTGCGTTTTAACTCGCGGAATCCGAACAGAGTCACTGAAGTGAAATGGAATTTTAACAGAATTTTATTTCGTTTCATTCACGTTGTTAAAACGATTTAGTTTGTGTTTAAATGTTTGTAGTAGTTTGAACATTTGGGCATACAACTTCAAAATAAACATACACTTTGTCATGTATTCTATCATGTTCTAATTTCCTTAAACTGTAACACTGCATTACTGAATTCAGTCCATTCTTTAGGTCGGCAAAGAGGATTTACTTTTTCAAAAGTTTGGAAAGAAGATTTTCCTTTATCTCCTTTGTGCTGGGTCAAGTATACAAACGTTTTCCAGTTTCGCTGACCTTACACTACATTTTGTGAGAATTTCTTAGTATTTCAGTACGTGTCACTTTTAGGCACTAATTTCAATCATAACTTTTTTTCTGACCCCACAACAATGTGTGCGCTAGTTCAGAAACTATATCCAACTTCTAGAATGATTTATTTATTTAGTTTTTCCGAGTCCATTACACATTTATCCACATGAACTTGTTACTACCTTTTATAAATCATCTCAATAGTTTTTGATATCCTCCATAATAAATACAAAAAACCTTAAGAGTAGAATTAAAATTTATGCAAATTTTGATACTGCTTATTTGATTATGTTCATTTTTGTTCATTCCATGTACGCCGTTTCATATTTGTACAATTGTATTTTTAACCGATTATCAGAAAGCCAAGTTAGGTCAGTAATTTAACCATCCTTTTTTAAATTTGTACATTTGATTTTTTATAAAAAACTGTTACGCCAGATAAATTTTAAATACAAATGTTATGTTTTACAGGTAGAATGGAACAGACATGTAATATAATAGTTCGAAATAATATGTTTCTTCATTAAACTCTGCATTATCAAATATATGCATCTGTGTGTTCGTGACAAGGGGGGGGGGGCGTGAAGTTGTAGTGTGTGTGTGTGTGTGAGGGAGCTTGTTACTAATTAAATGTAAACGTTGTACTTAGAGGAGTTTATCTGAATATAGGTTGGGGGCGGGGAGGGACAATGAATAATAAACCGAAACTTTGTGTTACGCGGAGAAATAATTTTTTTCCATAAACAATTGTTGTAATAAATAAAACAATGCAAAGCAACTTTTAATTAGTGAATATAGTCAGAAAATATCCATTTTCAACAGTTATCTAAACACAGGTCAAAGCATTCAAACAGTTTTTGTAAACTAATTAAGTTATTTCTAAAAACACTTTTATATAGCCTACTACAATTGAAAACCAACCTAACTATTCTGAACAGATATTTCTTGTGAAGGAAGTAGGTTAAGATGCAAATGGTAAAAGTAATATCAGATTTAAGTTAGCTTCAAGGTTAAATCTGTGTTGTATAAATTTCATTCCTTCATATGTTTAGTATGTGTAAAGACTGTATTTGTTAATTAATGGCAATTCGAAACGATTTATTAGGTGGTTAAACTATTACTTTGTTTTGGAACGAAACACATACTAGGTGCGACTGACAACAATGTAAGTTGTATTAAACGTGGATTGATTTAATTCAAACATTTTGAACCAAAGTTTTATACTTTTTATCAAATAGACTAATGACGACGGGAGAGTAGCATATAGTAAAAATGAACTGTACGCCAGTATCTAGGTGCTAACCTACAGAGTTGGATGTACATTAAATTTTTTTAAATACATAATTTCGAACCAGTTTAAACATTTTCTGGTATACAAATTTTCCTTTTATATTTAACATTCATAATAAAAATGAGTATTAAAGGTGAATTTAAAACCATAAATTAAGTTATAATTTAGCTTTTCTCCTTAGGCGGTACAATAAAAGGTTATTTAATTTAAATACAGAGACTTCTTGTTTACATTTATGCCTACGGCTACGGCTCCCCCTAGTTCCATATGATATTTACAAGAGAGATAAAATAAAAGCTTTTGCGCGCCAGCACATTGTATATAATATCATGGTACAATGATGCAAATCCCGAACAGAGAGTAGCTCCACCCACACCCTGATGTTAAACTGTGTAAGACTCCTGAAATGTTGACTCCTTAGTAAACAGCTTTAAGCATATAATAATGCTCTCCAAACGCTCAGTGTAATGGATACAAAACATTACGGCTAACATTTAAACATTTCAGAAATAAAACTTGTATCTAGCTCCAGTTTTTAGTGATACTTTGCACTGAGGGAGTTTACAGATGTTTTAAATGTTTAAATATTTAATCTCATGACATTTTGAAACATTAAACAAACTGTATGTTTTATTTTTTACCTTGTATTACTATCATTGAGATTGGTACTTATTTATAAGTTTTTGTTTTAAAAGTTGAACCCAGTGATTTCAAAAGAGTAAACTTACGTTCACAATTGAATGCAAGAATAACTGTATGAGTAATATTTTTTTAGTATGTGTTTTTTGTGTGTATGTGTTAAAACATGTATTTAGTATATTATATCTACAAGTTAGTATTACACTTTAAATTAGATACAAAATGATCATGCTTGTGGATGCTTTCATTGATAATTAATTAATGTATAATTAAGTTCTTTTATTAATTACTAGCAGGTACCCATGGCTTCGCACAAGGTCCAAAGATCCGCCGCAATTAATTAGGGGAGCTTAATGGGAAGTATAATAATTAATTTGTATTGTTTTATTGGTTTTTTACATTTTCACCCCTTAGCAATACACAAAAAATATAAATATCATTTACTTTTTATATATATATTTTAAGAAATAAATGTACTAAGTTCCAGCTCTCAAGTCTTAATGGAATATTAATAAATATTTATTGTTTTAGGGGTTGTTTCAATCCTTAAATCAAAATGATTTGCAGCCCATGTCTCATTCCAGGTCATCATCTATATGTGAGCCAAATTTCATTCAAATCCATTCAGTAGTTTTTAAGTGATTGAGTAAAACACACACACACACACACACAAAGACAGAAACCATTAGATTTTTATATAATAGTATAAATTGCATTAGCTATGTATGCATTGCATAAGTGACACATTTATTTAGTTTAAATTTTAGAGTAAATATCAGTTTGTAAGTAAATGTACATCGAATATTTTTATAGTTTTAAAACAGATCATGCAAACTCACCTTGTTTGCACTTTTATTAATATATTTTAAAATATTTATATTGAATAAATTTTAAAATAATATAAGTTAGACAAATATCCAGATAAAACCATGTGCCTAACAGAATTTATTCCAAAGTACTAAACAAAAATATATATTATGCAGTAGGCCTATGTTTAAATTGTGAATGTAATAAAAAATTTTAAATTCAACCACAATGGATTATTGAATACTCCTTTAAATAATTAATTTCATCCCTATAGATTGGTGTTTGTATTTTGCTTTATGTTCACAGTGTAGGGACACAACAATATCGGTAATAAAGGCTTTGTTTGTTATTTGATATTAAAATTAATTATATATTTTATAAACAATTAGATAACTTTGCTAATTTGTGTAGAGTAAAGGATTTCGGGAAAATCGAGTGAATGAGACAGTAGGCCTTTAACGTTTCAAACTGGTTAAAAAACTCGTTGAAAAAACATCCATTATTAAAATAAAAAATTAATTACCAAAAAATTGTTTTACTTTTATAATCCATCAATATATTTACTTAATTTGATTACGACATTTAACAAAACTGCTTCGATTTTACAGACTTGCCTAATTTATGTTAAGTTTTTTATCGTAGTTTTTATAAAATCATTTTGAATTTAATTTGTGTAAACTGATTATTTATTTAGAAAAATACAAAGGCAGCAGTGTGGTTCGAACCTACACAACTTTTAGCAGTACGAAATATACGACCTAACTAGTTAATTTTGTAATTCATTTAGGTAGATGTTACCTTAGAGGTAGTAAACTTGAAGCAAATATTAATTATGTTGCTTTTTAATCAATTAGTACCACACACATTACAAAATAGATCTTCCACGTTCAAGCAGACACTTCATTTATTTGTTCAGAAGGGCTTACATAATTAAATAGTAACTCCCATAAGCCTACATACAGATATTATTCAAACGTAATAATAAAGGAAATGGATGAATTGTGCATTGTTATAATACATAGCTTAACTGTGAAGAAGTATGAAAAAATATTGTAAATATCCCAGGTTTTATAAAATAAATAATCGAAGGTTTAAAGTCGAAACATTGTTCTGCCTCGTGGAGTGTATAACTAATGGTAATGAAAACAAGGCGTCTGCAACATCTGGACACAGTTTAGAAATTCTATGCTGGCCTCGAAAACAATCCGTCAATAAGTTGACTAGTCTTGTAATACTACTGTGAACTCGGCCGTGTGTCAGTTATATTTATTGTAATTGGAAATTGTGTAAGAAAAATCACGACACATTTACTCTAAACCTATGTTCGATGCCTACAGTCATCAACAAATGATTATAAATATAGCAGTTACAAATTGCATCAAGACCAGCGCTGTGTTTGAGGTTAAATGCATTTGCCCAGGCATCTGGACCATTAATTTTAACCTCGATTAAAATGCTCTGTATGCTGCTCAACCGTTAATCAAAATAAAACAAACAAATCCGATTAGAATAAGTTTATGCAATTCTGTTTGTTGACAACTCAAATTCAAATGCTTCAGTAATAATCAATCGTAATTTTCCCTCATTATATCAATAAAATCAGTTTGCATTTCTTTCGTAATGAATCGCCACAGGTGTTGGCGAAGAAAGCGATCAGGGAACGAATCGTGTGATATATATAAAAGGGGTTGACCATTTCCCTTCAATATAGACTTAGAAAAGTATGTTATTGTAATATTCTGATTGTTTGGCAATACTTTATAAGTCCGAAAGTAGGAACTAAGATATTGGAGTGATTTCTACAAAACAAAATGTATAGCAAAGATTTATGTAAAATGAAAAATATTAAGTCTAAGATGATTCCCTTGTTATTCATTGCCTTACATTTGATAGAAAGGGATTTATAATTAGTGTTTTTAGTCTCTGATTAATCTCCAAATTTATTTTTAATACTTTAGATCTGTGTTTAGTCAGCACTAACCATCACTATGCCGGATTTCATTCTATTTCGTCGAACTGTTTCTGAGAAAAATGGCAAAGACATACAGATGTGCTGCTGCCATTAGTTTTGGAATTTTTGAACATTAAAAATTGTAACTGGACATATCGTTACGCCACTTTAAATTGAAGAGAGAGGACAGGATGAAATAAATATAACAGTAATTAAAGCTTTTCCATGAGGGAGGTATCTATTGTGAACTGGTCAAGAGAAAGCTAACGGCATTGAAAAGGAAATCCTATGTGTGTAGTAAATAGTAGGATTACCTAAGTAATTAATTCAAATACTTATTATTTATGGCATACTTCTATTTACTTAAAACTTTATAAATGTTTGCAAAGTGAAAGAAGAAAGTTACTACTTTGAAAATATTTCAACAAAACTATTTATGACAAAGTACTTATAATAGTATTGTTTAATTAAGTTTGAATTAGTTGAAACGTAATACTCTTAACATTTTAAGTACTTATGGTAGTATTGTTGTTAGGTCAAACCTTTAAATGATTATTTTAATGTAACAAATACTATCTGTTATTTTGCTAGATATTATAATTTATATAATTGAGTTACCCATTTTGTATAATATAATGTGAAATCTAAACTTGATATTTAACAACTAACCGTTTTAGAATAAAAACTTGTAAACATGGAAAAATAACATATTTAGGATACATTTTACTATACTGGGAATTTAAAGAACATATAAAATACTTACTTTAGTAGTTTTATCTTTGGATTATTCTATAAAGCTAGATACGAGGGTAAGTATTTCGTTGATGTTAAAAATTTGTGTAATCACAATATTTTGTGGATACCATCTTTACAAATGTGCATGAGATAATATTTTAGAAAAAAATCTAGGTAATATTCTATTTTGTAATGATTTTTATTAATCTTTTAAGTTTTTTTTTTAATGTAGATTTACATATTTATTATTTAAAGTAAAATAAAATCACATTAGGTGTTCTATTAATTTACAATTGTTAAAGTAAATTCATTACTCGGACAATACATGAAAAAAAGAAGAAACAATTTTCAAAAAAAGAATACTTCCATTTTTATTTTAAGATTGGGTAGAGGCTTTTGTGGTTATTTTCTATTTTCCTGTATTGTTGAGGGAGAACCAAAAATAAATATTTTTTAATTAACTTAGGAATGAAACTCATATTATTTTTATAATATAAAAAAACTAAAGTCAGATCTTGATCTAGTTTAATTTAATATCTAAAGAGTTTGAAAACCCCTCATTGTATTAGCATATTCAGAATATTAAACAACTTATTTTCATAAACAGAAGAGGCAACGAAAATACAATAAAATACTTTGCTTTATTTATTATGTATTTATTTAGACAACATATTCCCAAATTTGATTTTCAAATGCCTCTTAAGTGATTCTTGTTTTTTGTTTGTTAATAATAATAGTAATTTAAATTGCATGATACTGAACTGAGAGAAACCACGTGACTATTTCTAGATTTAAAATAGCTGACACTTGTGTTGTGACAGGATTACATTTATTTGTATTTATTGACATTCAATAACTGCCAAATAATTTAAGACTGAACAATTTAAAGGGTTATTTTATAATAATCTATTGCAAATAACAATTTAGACATTGTTAAACATAATACATGCATTTAAAAATAAATTGGCTTTGAAAACACATGCAATTTTATGAATTATTACATTTTTTTATTCAGCAGTTTGAAAAATATTTAAAGTGACCACTATTTAACAAGCACCACACTAAACAAGTAATAGAGTACTTTTAGTATCGGTAAATTAGAGAGGAAATTAAATTGCTATATTTATATTCAACGTTATCATAATATTTCTTAAATAGCTCCATCCTAATCCCAAGTAACAGTAAATCCGTGAAATTTTAAACTCTAAATTTTGAACTAGAATCCCACGAAAAATTTCATATTGAATTTAATTCTATCAATCAATAGTGTCGTACGACAGTCATAATAAATTAGTACAAATTACTATAATTGTTTGTTATATTTTAACAGATGTATAATCAAAACGTCCTCAGTCTTGACTTTTTGTAATGTTTTTACTAACTTACAATGTTACCCAGACTTTATGTCAGAATGATCAAAATAACAAATAATATCTATTAATTATATTTAAAAGTTATTATTCATTTATTTGTATCCTACTTCCTGAACCATTATTATAATTCTGTCTACCATGTTATGGTGGTATCCGTTTTTCGCAGCGTTGATGTACTTAATCGATCAAACGGGAAGAACGTTCAAAGATAGGTACAGAGAACATTTACCCAAACGTACTCTTAACCAATCCAAGTATCCTCGTATGCTGAACACTTGATTGACTCAAATCATTTGACCAAAAGTATAAACAATGACATGGAGATTCTAAGGGAATGCGCCAAAGGAAAACAAATGGACACACTGGAACAGTTCCATATTTACAAAGCCATAAAACACAACCACATAGGCCTAACGTACTTAAGGATCGGCTGCAGTTTAAATCCACCGCTATATTCGACATTACATTAAATTTAAATACACCGGCAAGTTATGCAACCAACCATACAGTGCAATGACAGGCTATCAGTTTCTTTCCAGTTCAGTACGCGTTCGAGACGTCCCGCAAGTACTTGTGTGGAAAGCTATGTCCCATTTTAATTATTGAATGACCCTTTAATGGTGAATATTACTTGTTTATACTTTTATGTGTAAGTTGTGTAGTGTTTTGTGTTATGTGATTATTGTCTGAAACGTTCGTTTTCGACAATGACAGGTTGTGTCGAAACTAGTAAGACCCAGTAGCAGTAGAGGGCAACTTAATAGGGCCATTTGGAGGTCAGTAAAGTAATTACAAATTTTAAAAGTAATTACTATACTTTTAATAAAGTTTGTCCATTGAAGTCTTTATTAGTTTATATAGTTTTCATGTTGTAAAAACGAGTTGGAAAACCTTCGTCTTACATTGTAAACACTAATCTTATATTCAAACTAAACATGCATCTTAAATTTCAACCAGAGTCCCACTGTACCCAACTTCAGTAATCAAGTCCCACATTAAAGCTATAACAGTAACAATTACGCAATTAAGTTGTGTAGTTTATGTAAGGGACTACTCCCTGTAGTACAATGCCAGAGTAGCAATCTACAACATTAGTTCAGCCAGTTTCTTTAAACAAGTACAATTTTGTTAGTGAAATACATATTTTATTGTTAAATATGGTATTGAATACAATTTCACATATGTAACGAATATATGAATTATGTTTATTTGATATCTATAAGGTTAAATAAAATTTCATGAAAAACTAATTATTATACGATAATTTATTTGGTTTTTATGTGTAATAACTTTCTCGACTGGATAAAACAAATAGTTTTGGTTTTAATTATATAATACATTATTACAAATAAGGGAAATAGTTAAGGTTGGTATTTTATATTTTAATAAGAACATATTCAATACGTATAAGAATACAAACTTTAAATTAAAAATTGACAGTGGAAAAATTCCGTAAGGCGCAGGAAGATTTAAAAGTTACCATAAGATAGAAACGACCAAAAAAGTTCATTCACCCCAAGTTTAGTGCAGAAAATCCAATACAAGTTTCACGAAAAATTTTGGTAATATTTCAAAGATTTACAACACTTTTGAATTAATATTTCTTTCTACCACCTCATTTTGTTCAAACCTCAAAGTACACGGTTGTTAGTGTATATGAAAAGCATTTAGAAACTATATAAAAATGTTACAATTACAGAACGGATTTGACCGACCTACCTACTCAGGGTTTTATGATTTTGTTTACCTTCAACACCCCCTCCCTTGCCCTATATTTTGTTTACATTATATGTGACCCTTTACGCTAAGGATTGCGGTTTGAAAAACATTTTATTCAAAAGATTTTGGTAATATATAGAGTAGGACCATTTTCAACGTTCTCGATATTGTGTCCACTAATTTAGTTATGAATTTTTTATTTTGCAACATCATTTAGGACACCCTTTGTAGGTAAGGGTTGGTCGAATCAACAATGAATTTTGTTGTTTTCAACCCTTATTTTTCCAACCATTGCTCTAAGGGTAGCAGTGTCTTACAAATTTTACAACCATATTTTCTAATTATAAAAAATGCACTTTTTGTTCTGTGATCTCATTTTTTGTGAACTATATTTATAATTTGTACATGGTTTTGCCTCCTGAACTGTAGTATTAGTTTATATAAGATTTTATTTCGACGCTGTCCGCTTTATGACTGCAAGCTCGAAAATTCCATCACTGTTATGTGGCTGGGAACTTGAAATTTTAGACAAGCTTACTTGGCTTCAGAAGTTTTACTAACGAAGCTCCCTGCTTTTAAAACTCTCTTTACTTAATTTTTAGTAAAGGTTCTAGTATCGAAAAATCTAAACAACGCCGTGAGTGTGGTACATCACGAAGTTAAACTTAAGCCTCCCAGTTTTTGTTTAGTTTATTTATGGTAGTAGGCCTAATAAATAATATGTAAAGTTAATTTGTGAAATAAATTCACATTAGTTAAAATTGAGGTAATATATTCAAGATAAAAACTATATGATATGATTGTATGTATATAGTTATACTGTATCTGCATTTTGCCGAACTTTGATCCTCTAGATATCAGACACCTTTTGTAGTGAAATAAGACCACTGTCTGCTATAATGTCCTATATAATATGTGGTCGGTAGGAACATGCAACTACCTACATTATTACTTTTAATTTTGTTTAAGGATAAAACCAGACCATCTATATGTTAAAAAAAAAGAGAAAAATACTAAGAAACAACATTTCTTGCGGCAAGGGTTGATGGGTTAATTAAAACAATTTGTTTATTTTGAAACTTATAAGATTTACTAGCTGAATACCCGTGCTTCGATACGGATAATTGTTTTGCATCACTATGTTACATAATTGTAATATTTCACCCTCATTTTCTTTCATCTTTTATTTCACGAAAGTGAATTATAACGTGTATTTTCAATTAGTTTGGTATGTTTTGTTCATTGGCTGCCCGTCAATTGTCTCCGTCAAGGTAGGTTTGTTGAAAATTTTAAATCAATTAAAAATAAAGAATTCAGAGTGAAGAGCGTCTTCGTTTTCAACCGCTATATCTACAGACTGGTAAATCACAGTCTTATCTGGACGATGTATAGATCGGGATAGATTTGATCAGCTTTACGCATTTAAATATTTCCTTAAAATTAATAAATGCCAAATTTCAGATCACTTCCTTTAAGGAAAGAATACCAACTAATATTTATAGTTTTTAGGGGTTGTTATCACATTTTCACCCCTTAGCAGCAAGTAATAAAATGTAAGATTGGTTTACTTTTGATATGTTTTTTAAGGAATAAATATACAAAATTTCAGCTTTCTAGCTTTAAGGAAAGTATAACAAACAACATTAATTTTTTCAGGGGTTGTTTCAACCCTTAAAGGCCAAATATTTTAAAATTATTTCTAAGTGCGTCTCTAGTGCCTATGAGCATACGTGTACCAAATTTCACGTTCCTCAACGTTATTCAATTAATATTTATAGTTTTAGGGATTTTTAATACTTTTCAATCCCTTAGCAGAACGTTACAAAGTGTAAAACTGGTTTATTTTATATGCATCTTGTAAGAAAATAACGTAAAAAATTTCAGCTCTCTATCTTTCAGGAAAGTATAAAAATTAATATTAATTGTTTTAGGGGTTGTTGCTAAATTTTTACCCCTTAGCAGAACGTGACAAAAAGTAAAACTGGTTCACTTTTTATATATGATTTTAAGAAATAAATGTAAAAAATTTCAGCTTTCTAGCTTTATGAAAAGTAAACAATTAATATGTATAGTTTTAGGGGTTGTTTCAACCTCTTAAGGCCATATATTATAAAATCCTTTCTTAGTGCGCCTCTAGTGCCTGTGAGCAATATGTGAATAAAATTTCACGTTCCTAAGTGGTATTCAATTATTATTTATAGTTTTAAGGGTAGGAACTACATTTTCACCTCTTAACAGAACGAGCAAAATGTAAAACTTGTTTATTTTTCTATCTATCCTGTAATAAATAAATTTACAAATTATCAGATCTCTAGCTTTAAGGTAGGTATAAAAATGTATAATTATTGTTTGTAAGGGTTGTTATCACATTTTCACGCCTAGCAGGACGAACGAAATGTAAAACTGGTTTACTTTTTATATGTATCTTGTAAGAAATAAATGTATAAAATTTCAGCTTTTGGCTTTAAGGAAATTATAACAATTAATTAAGATAAATTTGATCAGCTTTACGCATTTAAGTACTTAAATTAATAAAATTAATAAATGCCAAATTTCAGACCTCTAGCTTTAAGGAAAGAATACCAATTAATATTTATGGTTTTAGGGATTGTTTCAACCCTTAAAAGCAAAATATTTCAAAATAATTTCTTAGTGCGCCTCTACAACCTTTGAGCAATACAATTTGTGTACCAGATTCCACGTTCATAGGCCGTATGGTTTTTGAGATATAAAACAAACAATATTTATGGTATCAGGGGTTGTTTCAACCATTAAACGCGAAATATTTTAAAATCCTTTCTTAGTGCGCCTTTAGCACCTATGAGTAATACAATTTGTGTACCAAATTCCACGTTCCTAGGCCGTATGGTTTTTGAGGTATAAAACAAACAATATTTATGGTTTTAGGAGATGTTTCAACCCTTGAACGCTAAATATTTAAAAATTCTTTCTTGGTGCAAATCCAAGGCCTGTGAGCAATATGTGTACCAAATTCCACATTCCTAGGCCATATGGTTTTTAAGATATAAAACAAACAATATTTATGGTTTCAGGGGTTGTTCCAATCCTTAAACGCGAAATATTTGAAAATCCTTTCTTCGTGCGCCTCTAGCATCTATAAGCAATAAAATTTGCGTACCAAATTCGACGTTCCTAGGTCATATGGTTTTTGAGATATAAAAGAAACAATATTGATGGTTTCAGGGGTTGTTTCAACCCTTAAACGTGAAATATTTTAAAATCCTTTCTTAGTGTGCCTCTAGCACCTATGAGTAATAAAATTTGTGTACCAAATTCCATGTTCCTAGGCCATATGGTTTTTAAGATAAAAAAAAAATATATTTATGGTTTTGGTGAATGTTTTAACCCTTAAACGTTAAATATTTAAACATTCTTTATTAGTGCAAATCTAAGGCCTGTGAGCAATATGTGTACCAACTTCCACATTCCTAGGCCATATGCTTTTTGACATATAAAACAAACAATATTTATGGTTTTAGGGGTTGTTTTAACCCTTAAACGGAAAATATTTAAAAATTCTTCCTTAGTGCAAATGTAAGGCCTATGAGCAATATGTGTACCAAATTCGAAGTTTCTAGGCCATATGGTTTTTGTGATATAAAATAAACAATATTTATGGTTTTAGGGGTTATTTCAACCCTTAAACACGAAATATTTTAAAATCCTTTCTTAGTACGCCTCTAGGGCCTATGAGCAATATGTGTACCAAATTTCACATTCCTTGGAAATATAGTTTTCGAGATACTGTGATGAGTGAGTCAGTCAGTGGTATTTCAGCTTTATATATGAATTATATTTATATAAATTATGAATTTCACTAAATCATGTTTAATATGAGATTCCACAAACACAGTTTTTCTTATCTTCAGTTCTGTTTTATTTTATGTATATAACAATGTATGGATTTATTTTTAACGCAGAAACACTTGTCTACATTTACCAATGTATATTTTAAATTTGTTTATATATATTATATTACAGTTTACACAAATTATTTATGTAATTGTTTTTTTGATTATTTATTTAAATTATATTAAAAAATCCAGTTGATTATGATAATATTATGTAAATTTTTCCAATAAAAATAACTTACTTCTTGCTAAAGTGTAACAATAAATTCAGATCAGTTTTTGATTAAAGGATTGTATAGTGAAAACCATTTCGTAGTTTCCAGTGAATGTAAAAATTTAATATTCAATTTAGCTTCAGTTTTGAAGAAAGAGTACAATTATAGTTGGGTAAGCGAATTAGAATGCCATTGAGAGTAACAGATGAGAGTTTTTTTATTGTTATTGGAATAGTGCATTATGCTTAGTTAATTCATGATGTAATGCTGTCGTGCGTGAATCCTTTGTCTTCAACAAATCTGCTGAATATTTGAAATTTGAAACGTGAATCTGCATCACTGCTATCTGTAGAATATTTGCATAAAGCTATGTGCTTGTATAGTTGGGGATGGAAACGAAATGTCGGATACAAATTCATAGTTGTATTCGATTGAAGTAACAAAATAAAATTATCCTATTTTAAATTTTGTAAAAAGCTATAAATAATTAGTGTAGTAGCAAAATTTATCCTCCCTAATAATTACTTATACTAAGTTAATTCTTACATAAAGTAATCTAAATAAATATTGACACTTAAAACAATTTATTATTTAATATACAGTATTTAATACAAATCCTACTGCTAAACAATTAAGAAATGTAAGTAAGTTATGGATTTCAAACAGTTTTAAATATTAATTTCGCTAAAGAGTAACAGACCAGACCTTAAAGCTCAAAAAATAAATAAACGGGATATCAGGTAGGCATTGTCGAACAGGTATGCATACACACGACAGCTGACCTAGAACAAGGCCACACTATACTAACAGGCCGGAGTGTACCCCTCCACTTCGGACGAAACGTCACAGCAGTCGCCCAACTTCCCGCCTTCAGTTGCATCAAATGTTATGTCCCAACGTGACAACTATTACTTTAACATCATTAAGGTCTTTGAAGTATCCTTCTGATACTTTGTTAGAAGTAGTTGTTGCAGGATTCAAATTGTTCAAAACTATAATATCTGAAAGGTATGAAGGAGAGTTTTTATCAGCATCTAACCAAAGAAAAGTATTGAAAGAAACTATTGCTGAGTTTTGTAATCTAGGCCTAATGACACAGAGTAACTGTGATAGTTGTGAAGTAAGTTTTAAGAAACTTATTGATAAATGTCTCTATACATTTAGTAACATATTACTAAATAACTATTCTAGAAGTGTTAGTGACACAATGAAAAAAGAAAGACAGTAAATGCTGATAAGGACAAAAACACACTGAAAAGAAAGGCAAAAAAGTTGTGTAACTGACAGATTCATAAAGAATGCCCTAAACATTGTAATTTGTATAAAATAAACCAACTAAAATTACAACTTGGTACATGTTTAATAAAACCCCACAATGTATTTGGAAAAATCTACTTTTTGTTTAAGGATTCAATGTCATTGTAAATGTAGAAAAACATTAAAATAATAAATGTTAATCGAGGGTATTTATTTGTATATTATAGTACTTTCTTTTGGTTACAATTATTTTTTTCTATTACAGAATTCTTGTTTTGAGTTGGCAATGACCTTTAATTGTTATTGTTTAATAGAATAAAATGTTTATTGTAATTAGCAATTGGTAAATTTAAATAATATACTAAAATGATTTGAAATTTTCAATATAGAAGTGTCTTATTTTGTTTGATAACTAATCTTTGATAACGTTTGATAAACTTCATTAATAACAAATATGTAGGACACAACAATATTTTGAGATTTTAAAACACAATTATTGTGTTTTAATGAAGTATTTCTGTATTTTATCTGAACATAATAGATTATATTTTATACATGCAACAGTTACAAACATTTAGGTTTGTTTTGATATAGACCTGTATTACACTATCAAAGTTCTTTGTCAAAGATCTTTGATCAAAGATTTAATCAAAGGTTCTCTCTTAAAGAACCTTTGACAAATAAATTTGACGTGTGCCAACTTTGAAAAAAGATTGCATATTACACTATCAAATATTTCATCAAAGAAATTTGATCAAAGATCTTTGACAAAGAAATTTGATAGTGTAATACAGGCCATATTAAAACAACACTGTCAGACTTTTTAACACTTGGAAACAATGTTTATGTTTAGTCCTTAAAATTGTGTTGTAAATTTACCTCAAACTACTACTATTTATTATTTACTATAACTATTTATGGACATCGTTATGTTCGTCAGTTAATGCAAAATAATAAAATATAAGTTTTACACACAAAAACTTGGACTAAAACGTAGGGAGCAGTAGTTTTGAGCGCGCGACATTGATGCGCCATAAGGCAGCAGAGTGCCGGGAGCCTTGAGTGGACGACTACTGTGACGTCACAATCCGAGCAGTACGGCCTGTAGTATAGTGTGGCCTTGCCTAGAACCACCTATGTATCGCACTCACGTATTAATAACTGTTTAAGTGTCTGTGTTAGTGTTTTTTTAATGTGTAAACGTACTTAAAAGAGAAATAACTTTCTAAAGATGGAATACGACTCCGAACGTGTCATAAGTGTGGAAAAAATAAAGTCAAGTGGCGGGCTAAACAGTAAGTCAATTTAAATTTTCTTGAACAGATTTTACAAGAACATGAAACACTAACTTAAAGTTGACATACACTAAAACTACCACTGTACAAATAAGGATCATGTTGTAAGACTATCAACATGTAGGCACGGTTTCAGCGATAGTTTGTTCATAATTATTTATAAAGACATTCTTTGGATTGAAACTCAATAATTGTGACAAAATATTAACAATTTACTATTTATTCTAAAATAAATAGTTTTTAATTAATTACTGTATGTATTAATAACTGCAGTATTTATGTTGTCTGTACTTATGTATAATAACATAAGTAGATAACAATATTAGTTCTGACCATACATAGATAGATCCACCCACTATATTAGTACTATTATAACATATTAAGTGATATTTAATAATAAGTGATATTTAATATTTAATAATATTAAGTGATCATATAATAAGAATTAATTATTTTAACAAGTAACAGACCTTTTCAGCTTGCACAAGTTACATCTTCGGTCTTAGTAAATGGAACTATTATAGTTTTAATAGGGTCTAGATAGCTGAAGCTGGCATCAAGGGACCAAAGTTAGCTATTTATTACTATTAAGTATAATGTAAGTTTGCTTTTAGCTTATAATAGACGTTTGGATGAGGCACAAAATAATCTACACAAAGGAAATGGAAAGGTTTAGCATGTTAATTAGTAAACTTGTCATGTCATTTATAAGATATAAAATAAAATTTACGATGAGCCAGTTTTGCTACGGATCACTGTTTCTATAATGTGCTGATATTTAATATGGAAATCATACAACAATTAAATATTACGCTGTTTTTACAGAAATTGTCTTAAAGTATTCTTAGATGTTTTCTTAATATGAATGTACCTGACGGTGATATTACAGATATGATGAATAAGATTAACTTAAAATATTTTAGAATGTAGAAATTGATACAATGTTTGAAAGACTGCTTCATCAACTAAATTCAATTTCTGAATACTTTCTTATTAACATATTTAAAGTTTGAATTGTAGGTTGTGTACAGAGCGATCTAGATTTCCAACTTGTACAGGAGAATTAGTTTTTCAATGTCAAAATTTGCTTTACAAATAAAGTTTTAAATAAAAAGATCGACATAAATCATTTCTTAAAAAGTATGTTTTAGTAGCAATTTGCGAATTGAAAGTAAAGCTAAGAGATAATAATGTTTTTTTATATATTTGTATGGAATATAATAATGTATAGTAGGTCTGCTTTAAAATATTGTCAGCTTTAGGTTATATTATTTTCTTACTAGAAAAACACGAATGTTTATATTTGACAAAATGTAGTGCACTGATATGTTTTTTAGGAACAAGAGGATAAACTATTGAACTTTTGAACCATTTTAATGGCTGATTTTCCAGGAAGTTGGTTTCAACTTTACATAGAAGTAAACATTTACTATCCACAGCAGTCTGTTTTAGTACATTTAGCATGAGTTAAATATTGTAATTTGAAAATGGAATTAGTGACATGTGGATAAAAATAAAATATTTTATGAATATAATTAATTAATTAGTAAAATAAGGATATTAATTAATTTTGCTTTTTAATTATTGATGAATGGAGGCATTCTATTATAAGTTTTGAGAAATTACCTGGAGGAATTTTAAATTACAAGCATTGGGGTGATAAAGAACATTTTAATATTTCTCTAGTAGACTCTGTTGAAGTAGTTTACTGGAGGTTACAGGATAACTGGAATATTGATATTGAAACACATTCTGGAAGTCAGTTTGTCAATAAATGTACTGTATAACTAAGTGTACTGCAGGCAGTTCTGCATAGTTTCTTGTCAAGTGCGCACAACCACATTTAAATATTAATCATATTGTTGATTATAATATAACTCAGTAAATTTAATTTTCCTTGTTTAATTTTAGATCTATACTAAACCCTTTTAAAATAAACTCTTCAAGTTTAACATTGCTTTTCTACTTGTACTTATTTATTATTTTAGAATTTAGAATTAAACTGTTTTAAACATTTATTTCAACTACTTGTACATATTAGGTTGTAAATATAATTACATAACGGATGATTGATGTATCTTTATTCAATCATGATATCATCATCTAAATAGGTTGTTTGAATTATGTGTTAATTAAATATCACTTAATATGTTATAATAGTACTAATATAGTGGGTGGATCTATCTATGTATGGTCAGAACTAATATTGTTATCTACTTACTAACTTTAATTATAACTTTGTACCTCGTAATGGAGATGTGTTAGTTTTAATTGTATCTAGATAACCAAATAAGTTATACTTGAGTTTCCTATTTAGGTTAAACAAGTACAATATTTATATGATTTTATAGTGTAACGGTGTGTCATTTATCCAGTTATTTACTTTTGCTTGGTGTTTAATGGTGTTGTATTTAATCCTTTTGTGTAGTGTAAATGTTTCAGATAAATACTTATTTAATGTTGATGTTAAACTAATTTAAACCTCGATATATGTGCCTGTAAGTCCCAAGTTGTCTTCATTTGGTAATAATGTTCATATTTATAAATTTTGAGGGATTGACTTAAATTATTTAAAATGATCTGGAAAATAAATCAGTTTAATAATAACTATAACTAACTATACTTGCAAGCTTTAAAACCATACATCCATAAACGTGGTTACACAACTCTTTTGCTATTAAGTCAAACTACTTTATTAGATTCAGATATTGATTTTATTGAGTTTATAATATTTCAACCTTCATAATGAAAACAATTTATTATGGCATCCACAAATTATGTAGATCTTATAACATCAATACAAAAATAATAGTTTTAGTATCGGTGACAATTTATTTAAGCAGATACATTCACAATACAAAAAAGAAAGACAAGTTTTTCCTCCTAATTTTTGTTCATATTTATTTTCTTTACTAACAGCTAATTTTATTTTGAAAATTGTGTTTTTTAAACTAAACAATAATATAATACCATTTGTTAATGAACCATTTCGTTCAACGCATAGCAAATCTCGTTCAGAGATATTCTTCGAGTAATTTTGAGACGAGTGAAAAAAGATAAATCAGATATTCTCTGTTTGTTAAATGTGGCGAGAAAATAAATACGCATTGCAAGTTCTTAGTAATTTCCTAAAGTAACAGCAACACAGTTAATTACTAAATCATATACTTAATACATTAAGGGTTTTCTCTGTTACATTCCTTTTTCACCCGTCCAACTTTACCGATTTTTAGGATGAGGTGTCATTTTGAAGCTCAGATCTAGCGCATCGGCGAATGTTAATTAAAAATGTAAGTTTGTTTAGGACTTCGCACCCCTAGCCTTTGATTTATTTCTCGAGGGCGCTTTCAAAGGTCCATTGCTGACCAACTTGCATTATAACGGTTTTAAATGTGATTGTAATTAAACAGCTGATTACCTTCAGATGAATTTTTAACCAAGTCAGATTGTAAACAAAAATAGATCGTCTGCAACTGTAAACAAGAGACAAAACAGCAATTTTTTGATAAATTGTTGCCTAATTGAGGTAGGTAAATCACTCTTTATGGTATAGACTACAATCGACATATTATAAATATTGTAAATTGTTTTAATCCTCTATCTGACAATTAAAAGTAATTGCGCTATAATTAAATAGCAAATGAATGTTTTTTCTTCAAGTAAACAGTATAGGCCTAGCCTAAACTATTTATATATAAATTATTATTTTTATTTCGTTATTGTTACTTGCAGCCTACTATACAGTTTTTTTTAGTTAAACAGTATAGGCCTAGCCTAAACTATTTGTATATACATTATTGTTATTTTGTTATTGTTATTTGTAGCCTACTATATACATTGTTAACCTCCTTGTTAACCAATAAAAACAACACAAATCTGTATTTTGTTGTATTATTTTGTACTATTGTATTATTGTATTTTGTATTATTTATTTTGTTGTATATTATTATTTTGTTGTTTACACCGAGATATAAAAGTTGTGATGTTAATATGACAGAGAATGTAATGTCAATTAATTAACTTCGCAACGTTTTTGGATAGATGACTAATGGATTATAATGACATCAAAGGGAAAGGATAATTACTTGTAATATATTTTCATACACATATTAAATTAAAATTTGTCTCCTTACTCTAAAATAATTTCGTTTAGTAGAAACTCATTTCTCGTAGCTAAATTAAACTTTTACTCAGCCCAGCGTTTGTACAACTGTTTATAGGGAATCTTATGAATAACTTACGGTTATTCTGCCATACTATTTTTGGTGCAAATAACATAATTATTATTTCGTCATTTCGTGTGCAAAATGTAGTTCTATAATAGGCTTTATTACAGTAGATCAGTTTATATAAGAATAAAAAAGTTTGAATTCAATTCAATATTTATCGCTTTAAGTAAATCAATTAGATTTAACACACATATTATTCACCCTCTTTCTCAATTAAACAATTTATAGTAAGTACTTCATAAATACATTCTATCATAATGTTAACAACCTCATTTTTCTACTCAATTAACTTAATGTACTTCATCATATTACCATAATCTCAAACAAGTTAGCATTTATATTTTTAATGAACAAATTTTATAGTCGTACAGTGTATCTAATTTTTATGTAATATCCATAACATAATAAACATAACACATAATGTTTTACATAAGATATTTTTGTATCCATTACATCTCTATCTCAAACCTCTAAGTATTAAACTATGTGTCTTATTTTTTGTGATATATTTTATTGCAATAAATTGAAGTTTTACCAAAGTCCAACAAAATATTTCTTGAATTACTCAAACAAGAAAACCCGAAAATGTAAGAATAAGGATTGTTTTTAAAAGCATTGAGAAATTAAAAACAAACATTGAAAATAAGACAGACAGGGTTTCACAGAAATATGCTTTTAAAACAATACACATTTTTAATGGTAAATGTAAAATATGAATGCTCTTGAAATTGATTTCAATATTAGTTATATTTTAAACTGTTTATGAATAATCAAATAAAACAAATTTAACTGGAAATATTTTGTTTATCACCATTCAACCGCTTAGTAGAACATTTTAATCTTTTTTACAATTAAAACGAACCAGATAAAAAAATAGAACCATTCAGTTTTTTCAATTTAAATATCGATTTCTTAATTGTAATCCCATTTCCAATTGCTGCTATTAAATCTGCAAGTAAATGTCGTCAGTTTCTCTCTAAATACTATAATTGTTTGTTATCTTTTAAATAAATGTTACTCCTTTTAAAGCAATCTTAAAAAAAGTAATAAATTAAGATTAAGTTTTTCAAGAGTTCTAAATCCGAGTAAAGTATTTACTTAAAATTACTTGTAAATCAAACATTACTCTCTCCTTGTATAATATTGCCCAAGGGATGCAACAGAAGGATTAAGTAAAGTTTTCCAACTAGAAAACACAATTTCAGAAATGTTTTGCTAGAAGTTATGATTGGACGAAATGATGTTAGCTAATCGCTCGAGAAGAGAGTGTGGTTAATAAACGCGCAATGCGTATTGTCAGGTGT
>JAGFPH010004195.1:6693-20818 GCA_018207615.1 Philaenus spumarius
ATACTTAAAAGAAAATCATTTTATTAGTGACGCACTTGTCGTTAAAAGTCGCGACTAAATTATTTAAAACATAACGACATAACAAGATATTTAGAGGCGTCCAGGAGAGAAGTTCATGACGGAATGTAATGGCGACTTTTACTAGAACGTTCCACGAGGAAGCGAAATCAACTCACGTTGTTTGAACAGCTGGTAAAGTCAGATAAGCTTTGACTGCACAGAAAGGCAAGTAACGCTAAAGCCGGTCTCTGTACCGAGTCGCCGCCTAGTGGAGAAAAGGGTAACTACGTGAAGAGTCGGTAAGGCAAAACGTAGTATTTATTAAAGAAGAAAGAATATTTATGCCGCGGAGGTCTAAAAACGTCACATGGTATATAAGAAATTTGTACTTGCAGTACACTGTCTTGTGGTCTAATTCCTCACCTTCTAAAGGCTACCGCGGTTTCAAAAACACTATGTTTCCATCATCAGGCCGTACGAAACAGTCAAATCGCTCAATCGAGGGCGTCACACAAGTATAAAACCATCATAGTGTTTTTGAAACCGCTGTAGCCTTAGAAGGTGAGGAATTAGACCACGAGACGGTGTACTGCAAGTACAAATTTCTCATATAAAAACAAATTACTGGTTTGAGGTAAACGGACTATATTTTTTAAACGAAGAAAACTCAACTACTTTAAGTCACTTTACAAAATAAATGTAAAGATAGAAAAAGATGAAAATGAAAAAGATGTAACTATGTTTGGTACAAAATTTATAGTATGCTCTCCTGGTCAGTGCATATAAATTATGTTAAGAAGAAATTTTCAAGTGTGATAGATTTATTAGTGAATCTTAAGAGGCAAGTAACTTTTGAATATTTAAGAATGACATACTTTGCTTTCTTTGAAAGTATTATAAGAAATGGACTTCTCATCTGGGAAATTTAATAGGAATACACAAAATTTTAATTTTTCAGAAAAAAACTTTGAGAATATTAAAAAAATCAGATAAATTAGAACACTGCGAGCCACTGTTTGTTGAAACTGGTATTTTAACTGTAATAAACTTTTATATTTTTGATGTTGTAATAGATGTAAAGAATAATTTACATATTCATCCAGTTAGAGGACTAATGATTATACCAGATTTGGTCTTATTCTTGAACAACCAAGACGTAGATTGAATATATCCTTAAATTATCATTTGGTTTTAGTAATAAAACTTTTCAATAAACTGCCTGCCACTTTTCAAAGCGTGTCAAATACTGATTTATATCATACTTTTTATGGTTGGCTGAAAGAGCACCCATTCTATAACTTGGAGGAATTATTATTTAAATTGTGTAATCAATATTGGGCGACCTAGGTTATCTCTTATGTTAGTTGTTATAAGTGTTAATGACTAAATTAAGCCTGTATGTGACAAAGGCTATTGCAATGTATGTAGGCTACATGTGCTGAAGGTTTATACCATAAATGAGTACTCTTTTAACCAAAATGAGTTTTGAAATAGCCTGGACAAACTAGTATAGTTTAGTGAAACCCTAAAAATAATTCGATTACGCTGCTGAAGCGCTGACTTAGGGTTAGCGGATTTCCAAAATTAAATTTTATACGTTTTAGGGTTTTTCAACCAACCATTTGGGAAATTGGTCTCCTCACAAATTCGCTGAATAGCTGTCTTCGTGTACGAAATATATTAGTAGAATTAGTTTGCACCTTCCAACTTCGGTCCACTCGCAGCGGAAAAGCGGAGTGTGCACATCGACCTTGCTGCCTTGGGTTATTTCCTGCTTCGCTTCGCTCGCAGCGTACAAAATTAGCATTTTGGCCTCGATTTAGAATATGCCCCTGACGGTAAAATCCCCACTTTTATGGTTTTGATCGATTTTGGGGGAACCAAGCGAGCTATATAAGGTCGTGACAAAAAATAAAATGTGTGGACTATAATATCCAAAATTAATTTTTTTAGATAAAAACCTAAAAAAGTTTCATTCTAGTACGAAAAAACTACAAAAATTGTTACTTCCCGTCAACAAATTTCTTTCGCTTTTTGGATTTTTTCGGTTAACGAACTCGTCCAACCAAACAACAACTAACAACTGTACCAAATTGGACTTGAAATGCGGCCGTTAGAGTGCGAACATATACATATATATAAAAATTACTAGCTGACCAGTACGGCGTTGCCCGTGGTGGTTGGTATTTTCAGTCTTTTTAACGTAATTGTATTCTTTTTAAGTGTTCAGTCAGTGAGTGGTATTTGGGTTTTATATATATAGATCTTAAATAATAAAAGCACTATTGTCATAATAATAAAAGATCTGAAATTATGATTTTAGTAACTTTGATCCCCCCAAACCCCTCATAAAATTTCGAAATTTTTCATACCCTTTCTTAGTGATCACATATGGCCCTAGAGGAAGCCACATACCAAATTTCATTCCAATCCGTTCGGTGGTTTTGAAGAAATCGTGATTTAATAACTTTGATCCACCCAAACCCCCCTAAAATTTCGAATTTTTTAAAACCCTTTTTTAGTGAACACTTATAGCCCTAGAGGAAGCTACATACCAAATTTTATTCCAATCCGTTCGGTAATTTTGAAGAAATAGTTTTTTAATAACTTTGATCCCCTCAAACCCCCCCTAAAATTTTGAATTTTTTCAAACCCTTTCTTAGTGAGCACCTATGACCCTAGAGGAAGCTAAATACCAAATTTCATTTCAATCCGTTCGGTAGTTTTTGAGAAATCGTGATGAGTGAGTGAGTGGTATTTCGCTTTTATATATATAGATAAGGGCACCCAAAAACGGGTTCTGGGGACCATGATCGGTGCTAATTTACTACTCCTGACTCATTAGGTCATTGTAATAGCTCGTCCGTCTATGGACGTTCGCTAATAAACTTGCATTCACAACAGTTCCTTTATTACTGCAGAGGTTCAACAATTCACTTTGTTAACAGTTTAACTATTCATATTGGCCCGCACAATGCCAAGGAGTAAGGTTATAATAGAGACGGAACTGCACTACGTAACGGAAGTACTTCGTTATAGCCTCCCTTTATTGGGGGGAGGATTAAATATCTCTTTACCTCCCTTCCAGGGTATTGTTCCCTGTACAATGTGTAATGTAGAATTATTGCTGTCTGGGTAAACTAAATATACTTTTGTCTAAAAATTACAATTTTCTCCGTGCAATTAATTTAAATTTTGATATTAAGACTCGACAGGGGTGAAAAAATATTTCTGAGTTGACCGCAGCTCTCCACGTGGAAGAGCTGTACACTACGAGCATTAAGTTTGTTAATTTGTCATTCTTCCGCTAGCAAATATAGGGCAGCTACATAAAGGCAGAAAATTGAGGGTTAACCCTGACTGTAAACTTACTGAAATGTGCATGCGTGACAATTTATGGTAGTATGTGTGATTTAACACTTTTTTCTTTCTCACACATTGAACATTAACGGATATATTATCTTCTAGTATTCCTTCGCGAGCAACGAGTTAATGTGATAACCACCAGAGTGCAGGCTAAACGCTCCAATCACAAATTTGGCGCGTACATGCTTCCATAATAACGTAAATTTTTCCGTCATAAACTATCCGAAATAATTGAAATTACTTTTATTTGAAAGTTAATTAAACTTCGAGTATCTTTTTACGTTTTTGATATTTGCATTATCGAAGAAGAAAACCAATCGCAAACTTTGATTTTGAGTCAAGTCAAAAAACAAATTTAGTTAAAAACTAATTTAAAAAACTAAAAGATATTCGGACTGTCCTAACCTTTAAAATGACACATTCAGAATAATTGTTTTATCATTATTACTCCATTAGTCTTATTACCCGTTTAACATTGCTCATATGGGAGTTGAAATTCAAGATGGTGGCTGGGTCTGCCGAGCCTGAACAGCTGATCTTGAAAACTAGATTTTTAACTACATATTGGTGTTCAAATGCACACAGTGGTTGGTCATAAGTGTTGAAACATTTTTTGGGATAAAATATCTGGTAACATTGTGCGTATTTAATTTTAGCTACAACCACACTCTTGGATTAATAAATACTAGTGGACCCGGCAATGCTTCGCTATTGCTATTGCTTGATTTACCTAACCTAAAATTATATTCAGTTTTTGATCCAAATCAATTGTTGATCAAAACCAGCTGTTGATCAAAATCAGCTGTTTTAAGCTTTTCATACGAACAGCTGTTTTTTGTGCCCCTGATAAAATCAAAAGAAATCTTTCTTCTTCTTCCTTAAGATTGACCTTCCATAAGATTAACATTGAAACTTTGAGGGCCACTGGGGCGTATCCCTGAGGACCGATGTAAATTATAATGGGATTCTGCTCATCTACCTTTCTAACGGTATGCGCGAATTTCTCCTACGATGCACACAAGCTGAGAAAAAAGGACGACAAGTTTTGTGCTTGCCTATTAATATATAGATTTTAGTAATACAATAATTCCGTCACGCAGCTGAACCGCTGACGTAAGTCGAGCAAATTTACAAAAATAAGAGTAAATTTTGGGAGTTAGACTATTTGGGAAATTGGTCTACTCACGAAGACGTTAAATAGCTGCCTAAGTTTACAAAATATAATATATGGAGAGTTTGTTTGCACCTTGGCCGTGTGGAATATGATGTTGGACTGCTTCGTTTCGATCGCAGCGGACACCGCTCGTAACAGAAGCCCCACGGTAAAATAACCTTCGTGAATTGAACCAGGTAATTTTATGGTATTTTACGTTTTCATCGTTTTTGAGGGTACCAGACGGGTTATAAGGTCGTGTAAAAAACAAAATGTAAAAACAAAATCTCCCATAGTTATTTTGTTCAATATGGCCTAAAACAAATTTAATTCTAGTACGAAAAATATCAAACAAAATTTACTTCCTCGCAAAAAAATTACTTTGTTGGATTTTTTTAGCTAACGAACTCGTCACTTAGAAAACTATCGTGTGCACCAAGTTTGGTACCGTCAGAGTGGAAACACACATATACACATAATTTGTTTTATGATAACTAAAAACGTGTTCTGGGGACCATGATACGTCATTATTATGAAAAATATCAGATTATACAATAATCTGTTTGCATTTGCTTCGACACTAGTCGCCGCAGGGATGGTGAGCGAAGAGAGCAGTTAGCGGAACCCTCTTATTTCTTATAATTTTGTGTTACACTTTAGAAGCAATATGATGATGCCCATAAGTTTCACCTTAAACAAATTGAATTTTTACGAAAACGTGTTTTTTGTTTTTAAACTACAAATTGATCTGTAGGTTTTTATTTCCGACGTTTTCTGCTTATTGTTTTGATTTATTTTTAACGGGGTTTTCAATCAATCTTCAGGCCTACTTTAATAAAAAACGTCTCGTGAAACGTAGCCAACTTTATCTGGATTTTGGCGACAATAAAACCTGAATCAAAATAGGATGAGACGTTTCTGAGCTATCTCGTAATAAACCTACGAATTTGGCCTCTTCATAATATCATTTAGACGATGTTTTTATACAAGCGGTATTATAAACATGTGTTATGTTTCTTGAAGGTATGTGTTTTGTAGATAATTGATAGTAAACGAGGTAATAAACTACAATAAACACAATTATTATTCAACTATATTATAATATAAATAGCTTAGGGGCAAAACACTGGAAACCATAAAACTCGGCAAAACTCACCCCAGACGGAGGTATGGAAAGAGGGAATAAAATATTCGCTTTGAGCGGAGTTACGGCAGAAAAAAGGAATGTTTTATACATAACTGCGTCTTTAAAATTATTCTTTGAATTTTTAAGCGACAGTATTTTGTTGTGCAGTTGATTTAAGTAGAGTTATAAATATAAAACATATCCGCGTTAAAGGATTTCCACTAAACCATTATAAACAAATAAAAATACAAATCATACGTGACTCATGTTCCAAATGTTCCATACACTTCTCTGTTATGCAACAAAATGCTTGTCATTTATGCAAAAAACTCTGGCCCTACTGCGCATGCGTCCAGATCACCGCTACCCCCACCACCCTACCCGATCAAAGTGCCTTTGTCCTGATCAATCATCATTTTCGCGAAAGTATCAGTGTATACAATATTATGTTTGCATTTTTTGTCGAGTCACTGCGTTGGTTAGTAAGCTAAGCGAAAAGAGGTTGCAGCCCTCTAGTCATATATATTATATTATGTTTTTTTATTTTGACTTACAGAGTTATACAGTTTGGTGAAAATGGTTAATGTAGACACAGACTTAAATTCCCACAACTCCAAAAATTCGACAATGAATAAATATTTTTGTTTTTCAGTTACGTAATAGTTTTATCAGTGCTGCTTGATAGATATCTGATTAAGTGGTACCAGAATATTACTATTCATTTTGTACATCTAGGCTATATTGACTCAAATTCAAATCTACGTATATTTAAATTCTAGTAAGCCCTCGTGAAAAAATCACACTCATTTTAATTAGATACACATCAGAATTAAATAATTTATAAAAATACTACAGACTTTATCTAGGCCTACCTAGCTATGTTGTGGGGATTTTTTATCTTGGCAATTGTGTACAATTATAAGGATTATAAACTGTAGGCCTATTTCTTAAATTTTGTATTTATATACATAACTAACTGGCCCGATCCGGCTTTGCATGGAGAGACAAATCAAAGTTAAATATGGGGATTTTTAGTAACTTTGACACCCCCAAACCTCCCCTAAAATTTCGAATTTTTGAAAACCTTCCTTACCGAGCACCTAGGGCCCTAGAGGAAGCTTCCAATACGTTTGGTGGTTTTTGAGATTTCGTGATGAGTCAGTGAGTGGTATTTGGATTATATATATAAAGATTATATATGAAAATAAGGATAAAAATATTATCTTTGAATTGCTTTTTATTTCATATTGATATAGCCCTATCAACCGATTTAGAAATTATTAATATTATAATGAAGAAATTAATAATCGAATATGTTCATATGTTACACATAGATGTATGAAAGTTAAACGAATGGGTATCCCTTCTTTAAATTAAAAAAAAATAATATATTGATGATTAAATGTTGTATTTATATTCATTTTATAACCTCAAAGCAAATCTTATAACGTATTGTATCCTACTTTAGTTCTATAACTCGTTAAAAAATCAAATTCATAAGACATTATTGATTGAAATTGTAAACATAACCCCAAAGTATAACCTACGCTAAGTTTTGTTTAATTATTACTGATAATAGGTGAAATCATCTAGGTACTCTCTTTTATACTAGTTGATTAATTTTACTATGATATAGGGGTAGTATATTTATTTCAAGAGAAAATTAATAACGTTACTCATTAAACAAAGTTTTAAATGCTGTAGTTTTTCTAACATAATAATTGGAATAAATAATGAGACAACGGACAAAGTAAACGCAACCATCACTTCTTTGCGAAACTGAACTTCTCTCTTATTTTTCTAAACATAGTTGAAGTCTCTCAGGATAAAAGTTTATAATAAGTCAATACTTAGTTTACCCCACCGAACACCGACATAAGGGGTAGTCGCTATTCCCACAAAAAGGAGATTGTTCCGCTCGTGAGCTTTAACTTTGGCGGGAAAAGCAATCGTAGATCTTAATAAGAAAGATAATCGCGTCAGTACACAGAGTAAATTTACCGTTATAACAATAACAGAACTACGTTCCTGTTGTAAGTGCATTCAAGTCTCGCGGAAATAATTGTTTCAAAACTTTGGAGAATGTGAGAGTAATAAAAACATTTTGTAATAGTCCATTGTTTATCTCTAACTAGAATGGATGGTTTCAAGTTTTAGAAAGGTAAATCTTTGGAAATTTATTGCTGGGGTGCTAACAGCGCAGACGTACATTGTAACTGTTGGAGGTTTAGAGCTGTCGTACTTTCTAAATATTATAATGATCTAAAGTTTGTTTGGCGTAAGAGACTTTATTCTGGATACTAAAATTTTTAACCAGTTTTGTATTTGTGTTGGGAGCTTTTTTTTTAAATAGTGTAACTAAAATTTTAACCTAGTCATTTATTTAGGAAAACTTGCTAAAACAACCAAATACGTCATTGAAAATTTTAACCCTGGAATTGTACCCTATCGTAAAAATTACGAATTGATTTTAATTTTTGCCAATAACTCTGAGATATTAGCTGGATTGTCTCTATCCTATAAATTCTCCTTTTACAGTTGCAAGGATTTGCTGCCATCGTGGTCAGTTCGGCGTTTAGTGGGAAAAATTCTTGGCGTAAGTTTACCATTCAAATAACTTAATTAATTACTTAGGTTTTATTTGAGGCTCAACCTTGTGGTATAACAACTGTCGCAAGACGTGGCTATCAAAGAAACCAATCTGACAAGTATCTCGAACGCAGAAGAGATATAATATGGTCACAAAAACTCAAATCTCGAGCAAAAGACCGGACGTGGCTTAAACTGGAACGTGTGACGCTCACAAGATTTGAATGTGCACTAAGTCGGAGCCACAATAAAGATAGGTTGCTTTATTGAGTGTGGTATAATTTGTATTCAAATGTGTACTTAATTATTACAATGCACGACTAATATTGTCTGTAAATAAGCGGCTGTTTTTTTAGTCATGTTCAGCCACAAAATTAATAATTATGGACAAATTAGGTCTGAAAATGTTTGATGAGCCTATTTAGAACCTCTTCATCCATGAATTTAGGTTTCGCATCAAATAAAATTCTATAGGCTATACTCGATTCATAACCCTAGTTGTCTCTTATTTAATTTCTTATAATATGTTCCAGTTTAGTGTATCGGGTCAGTTTGCGCTCATTCGTCGCTGATATCGTAGCCACTCACTCGTAGACTATTTAACAAGGAACCACATCGGTTAGAAACTTTTCCAGCGCCGCTTGCACCTGCTCTTGCCGCTTGCCACTCACCGCTCACCGCTTCTATCGTAGATGAGGCCTAACTAAAATTCTCATTAATAATACATTTTACTTACTTAACTCGTTTCGATATCAATTTCACCATCTTTAATGATACATGAGCTACAATAACCTACAAACGGTAAATTCAGACTTTAATGCCAAAACTATGTAAAACAAATTACGTGCTTACTTTTTGCCGACAGCGTTAAAGTCTCTCGAAAATAGTGTTTGTAAACTTAAACGAGATTGCACGGAAACTTGAGTCAACAACATTAGCGAATAATATGTCACTGTCTTCCTGTGATTGTTGCTCTTAGTATAATGGAAACTTCACAAAATGTATATTAAAATTAATGCTACCAAAAACGGAACGCGCTTACTTATTAGCAGCGTTAAAGTCTCTCAGAAATGAATGCTTATAACCGACGCTCGACGAAGGAGATTACACGATAATAAAGTAAACTGCTTTTGTCCCCTGGAGGAGGGTTTTAAAAGCTTGTTTAATATAGACAACGTTGACGCGCTGTATTACCCCCGCGGGAATCTGACGAGTCCTTATCTCCAGACATTGAGGATTTAAGGGTTTATGAAAAGCGTAGTGTTGAGTCGATCTGCGTCTAAATCGATTACTGAGGTGTTTGCTTGTTCTACTGTATGTTTGATAAATATGTTGTAACGTATAAAGCGGTAGTGTATGCTGATGTTTGCATGTGCTGTTGTTATGATTTGAGTTTGATCAATACAGTATAATAATGTTCATAAGGTAAATATAGACAATGTATTTAGTGTAGGTGAATGAATAATCCGTTTATTAGCGAATTTACATAAGAAAGATGAGCTATTTCAGTGACCCTTACGGTGAGAGAAGGTCAGGAGCACCGATCATGGTCCCCATAACACGTTTTGTGTTATCATTAAAAACGTTATATATAAACAGGGTATTTCGCTAGCGGTTGGCATAACTTGAGGAAATGATAAAGGACCTAAAAAAATATAAAAAAATTTCATATGAAATAGGTCCGGAAAATCCTTGTTTTCCAGAAATCCGCAATTTTGTTTTACAAAATAATTCATATCTAGAGAAATGTTTGACCGATTGAGTTAAAACTTGGCATGCAGTTTAACCTAACAAGCGATTAATTTCAATCATGCGTTTAAAAATGGTGGCTGTAGAAAAATTTCAAACCGGAATTACCCAAAAACCGTACATTTTAACAAGTCCAGACACCTTTTTTGTAACACTTTTAATTTCCTATCGGATGTTGTAACTGTCAAAACAATCGGATGAAAGATAATACTGTAGTTAAGTTATGTGTAATAGTGGGTTTGTTCACCCGACATCCTATACTAACACAGTAAACACAAAACTATTGTGGGTACGTATGCTCTTATTATCATTAGGTATATAATATGTGTTCGCACTCAAACTGCCGCATTTTACGTCCGATTTGGTCAAAATTTGGGACATACGTTCTTTTTTTAAGTCGCTGGATGAGTTCGTTAGCCAAAAATCCAACAACCTGAAGCATGTTTTTTGACCAGAAGTACAAAATTTTCGCAATAATTAACCTTTTGGAGTATTATCTAAGGAAATAATTATAGGACATTAGTCTGCACATTTTGTTTTTTACACGGTCTTATAGCCCGTCTGGTTCGCCCAAACGCAAAGCAACTGCGAGCGGAACGAAGCTGCGCGAGAGCCAGGGCTGGAGGCCGATTCTAAAACAAATTCTACTAATATATTTTGTACACGAAGGCATTTCGTATTCGCACAATTCAACCTTTTTGTGAGTAGATTAATTTCCCAAATAGTTGGTTGAATCGCTAAAACATGTAAACTTAGTTTTAGAATTACGTTCAACTTTCGTTAGTGGTTCAGCTGTGTGATCGAATTAATTATTTCTATTGTTGATTATTTTTAATCATAGCCTAGGCAGGATTTTTTGTAATCTTGATTTTCCGTTCTCTAGTTTGTTTTACCGGTATTGTCTGTTTTGTTTGGTTTTTGTTTTCTCTGTGCTCACTGCTACTTCAAGCTGTAATGAATGTACAGGGTTTCTGTCGTTTTAAAAATTGCATTTTGTTGTTTGTGTAAGCCCGAAATCCATTCTCAGTTATCAGTAATCGAGTGAGATTCACAAAATTTGTCTGTTTTACAAAATTTTAATCATGTTGAAACATTATCCCAAAAAGCTAACCTTCATCAGACTTACAACTAAATAGCAGTAAATTAAATCAAGTACAAATATCGACACGATCCACAATAACAACTGTACTCTAGTATCAACAAAAAATAACTTGGTACATATCCAAATAAGATATATGTTGCATAACGTTATTTACTGTCATTATAAATACATATCAACAGCTACCGCTCGGGGGGTGTAGACTAGCTGCGCCTATTAAGAGGAATTTGGCGTCCCTCGCGGTACCCGAGTCAAGCACACATACATTAAAACATTTCTGACTTTCCATCTTCGCTTAGGAAGGCGGTGCAATAACACTGCTTAAATTAGAAAGCACAAATCAGACTGTAGCGACTATAAGTCGTCTAATTGGTTGTAAACCAGAAACTCTTTTTGAGTAAAGAATCTTGTGTAGTGCTGGTGGCTACTAAAACTACTTTCAAAGATATTTAAAAATATTTCTATTTTTGACACAATATGTATGTATTACAACGTATAATATATTTGTGTGCTATTTATACTTGAACTGAGCCACTAGGTCTCGCGGGGATATACCTGATAGCTACACTAAGCCCAAGCCTAGAAAGAGTAGCACTGCTCTCTCTCTCTCTCTCTCCCTCTCCATCCCCTCTTCCTTCCTCCCTATTTCCTCTTTCTTCCTCCCTCCCACTCTCTCTCCCTTCTTTCTCCTTCCAGCTTTCTTTCTCTTCACTCTTTCTTTCTCTCTCCCTTCCCTTGTCCCTATCTCTATATCATTCTCCGTCCCCTCTAACCATTTCTCTATCTCTTGCTCCCTTTCTCCCTCCATCTATTTTTCTTTCACCCGCCTTCTCCCTCTCTCCCTTTTTCCCTTTCTCTTTCTCCCTCCCCTCTATCCATTTCTCTCCTTTTCTCCCTTCCTGTCTTTCTCTCTTCTCCTCTCTCTCCCTTTCTGTCTACTTCTTTTCTCGCCCTCTTTCTTTCTTCCTCTCTCGTTTCCCTCTCCTCCTCTTTCCATTTATGTCTCTTTCTCCCTTCCCTTTTCTCGCTCTCTCTTTCCATCTCATTTTCTTTCCCTTCCTCCCTCTCTTTCTATTTCTTCCTCTCTCCTCTCTTCCTCTCAAAACTGTTTTATTTATTGTAATAATAGTCTCTAAATACTACAATAGCGTCGAAGATAGGAAACCAACGATTTCCCCGTGTGATTGAAGGGACGGAGGGGAGGTTTTGGACGTTTGCCAGCAAGAGGGGGAGGGATGAAATAATATCCACGACGATATTGCCTTCCTGATGGTATCATTGTTACATATTGTGGTATCCATTTAGATAGAGATCATATTTTATTGTGTCACATTGGAATAGTTAATAACACTTGTTGAGTAGAGAACGTTCATGTAAGTGAAAAATATGGGGAATCGGGAACACAATCGTAGGCGAGTGTTTGGTTACTATGACAAAAATTAAATAAATAAATATTTTGTAGCCTCAATTTATCTGTCGTTTTAGTAAGCATGGCATGATCACGCACAACGCTCTTTTACTGTCACCCATTGTTCGTTAGTTTCGACAGTTGTACCATTCGTTAGGAAACTAAACGGGCTACACAAATTCCTTTTTACGTTCTCAAAAAAATATTCGGGTATTGAGTTATTCTTATTTAACCCTAATACTGGCAATGCAAAGTTCCCAGAATTTTTCCGGACATTTTTTGCGGTTTGCAAGCATTTTTTCAAAAATTCCTCAAAGATAGTATAATTATCATAATCCAAAAGTGATCAACAGTTTTTTTTTCTAGCAAACGGTCCAAAGAATTCATACATGCAACTAAAAAATGATTTTTTAACATTTGTAAAGTTATTAGATGAAATTTTATTATAAAAAATTGTAGAGAATAAGCCATAGAATTGAACTGTGTTTTTCAAAATTCTTATTTTATAAACTTATTTCACTTTGTTTCAATAAATTAGAACGACTAAACAAAACTCTCAAAAACGTACCGAATACAGTTAAGACGCTGTGGGCTATGGGAAAAGGTAACGGCTAATATACGAATAAACATTAATTCAGGTTTACCTTATAACAAACGAAAATGTAGAGTTTCCACTTCAAATCGATAAAAATGAGTATATCGATTAGTAATTGATATGTGAATTGCAAAATGTGCTTCCTCATTGGTCGAAAACTGTCCAATTGCAAGGGTTTACAGAAAAACTCATATCTAAGGTACTGTAAGAGTGACGAATGATTGGAAGGCAGTTGTAGAAAGTTCACATCTTGACGAATCTAAAGGTGTCCTTATTTATTTTTTTAAAACAAGTCTGTCTAAGGCTGGCTACACACACATCGATTTTGGTCGTACGATAAAGGTTCGTAGAAATTAATGTGTCGTTACACACAAATCGATTCTGAAACGGCACTGCACGATCGTCCATTGTCTCGGCTGGACACTACCGCCTGCAGTGGTGAACGTGATCAAAACCACTTCTGCACACACATGTAATGTTGTTCGTACGATTGTTGCGTTTCGACTGCTATCAGAGAAGGCAGTGTTGAGGTTTAGGTCAGTCAGTTGTTTCCAGTTCTTTGCTATAGTGCTATAGCCTGTCCGCTTGGCCGTGATACCTTACTTCTCGAGACTCAACGCCCCCTCCACTAGTTTGCCAGCGGCAGGCCCGGCGAGCGGGTAGGGAGGGGGAGGGGTTGAGTTCCGAGAAGTCAAGTATCACGGCCGAGCGGACAGACTATACTACAGTCATAAACTTTTGGTGAACTTTTTTTAAAGTTTATACAGTAGCCTACTTCTTTTTTAACTTCAATTTGTGTTTTGTTTTGTTTGTGTGAAGTTCTGTGTATTCTATTAAAAAACGGTTAAAACTATTGATAATGAACTCCTTCAAGCTTGTACAAGCTATACTAATTGAACTTGACAGTTTGGGGTAAAACATTAAATAATTGTATTATTTGTGGATGGTGCAGCAACCACACGAGCCGTAAAGGGATTCATACTCATGCAAGATGACAAGCAACTGAAGCAAATTATCGTGAAAAATCGATAGGTATGAAC
>JAGFPH010004195.1:20828-50630 GCA_018207615.1 Philaenus spumarius
AAAAAAAGATTTTCGCTAAACTTTTCTAAACATTTTTAAAAGTTGATCTTGAAAGACTTTTATCTATTTTAGTTAAACTGTCCATCCAAGAAACAGTAAAAAAAAAAGAAAGAAAGCAGTCGTGGAACTGCCGACAGATTTAAAAACTGTCATGAATATAAATCATTTCTTATAACACATTAATCTGAAATTCTTTCTGATCATTTCTTTTATCTTGTCCCATTTAAAGTTTAAATGTAAAAATAAAAATAACACAAACATGATTGTCTATATGCAAGTAATTTAAAAGAAATTTAATATTACGTTAGGCCTATACTGAAACAAAATAAGTTTTTTTAATGCATTTAAATTGATTAACAATAGAAACCAAGTTAGCAAATTTAGACATTTAAAAAATGGAAAAGCACAATGTCCACACAACTTACAAAATTGGGAAGTGTAATGAACATTTCAGAGGTAGGCCTACTTTATTAGCAAGTAAACGTTTTAACACAACTTGCAAAATGAGGAAGCATAATGTCATAATATATAAATATTGAGCTTGAGTTGTGAGAAGATATACTTGATAGAATAAACTTAGAACACAAAATCTCACAACTAATACGTTTATTAATTCAAACGCGTTTCAACGACAAAGTCGCCATCTTCAGCGTTCGCCATCACTGAAGACGGCGACTTTGTCGTTGAAACACGTTTGAGTTAATAAACGTATTAGTTGTAAGATTTTGTGTTCTAAGTTTATTCTATCAAATAATGTCACATGTCAATTACATCGGTAGCGTAACATGACTAAACCAACAGAGCTATTGAATTATGCCTTTAAAATTACCACTGCCTATTTTATTTCATCGATTTCTTCTTCTTTATTGGTTCTCTGTTACATTAAATTGATGGTTTATATATTTGTACGTGTGTAAATCAATGAAGAAGAAGAAATAATCGAGGAAATCAAAAGCGTCTTACTTTAAGACGCGTATCACGAGTTCGTATATTTTACCTAATACAAAAAGTGCTCCACGAGCCTAAAGAACATCAAAAATGTTTGGCTGCTCATCATTCTTTCTTTTAATTACTCTTTCAGCTTATTAATTAAATCCAAACTTGGGGAGTCTAGAAGGGCTTAACTCGTCGCCTTTAAGTCGCACTTTACCCTCTGGCATCATCTCCTTTATTGATTGTTTTGCATCTTTAAATCTGAGTGCCTTTGAGTTTGTTTACTCAAAGTAGCAGTGTGTTTTTATTCTCTCATATCACAGAGAACACAAGTTGTACAACTGAAGCACTAATAACGTTATTTTGCGTTATGACGTACAGTGGCTATCTTATACAGGGTATCTAGAGAATACTGTCTCTAGTTTCTATAGTTGAAAATAAGAAAACAGTTTCAATAAACATAGGTCCGAAAATTCTATGTTTTCATCCGCCATTTTGTTTTCCACTAAACAATTAATATCTTTAGATAAAATCAAACCTGAATACAAAATCTCACACCGAACACGTTTACTAACTTCAAACGCGTTTCAACGACCATCCTCAGTGATGCACGGGCTACAGTTATCAAACTATAACTAACCTAACAGTGTGTCAACGCACCGTATTTGTACAAAACTAGACATACGTGGCCTAACCAGAAGGGGCGTTCCCTACAGGGGGCGTGTCATAAAACTATGCTAAGGCGTTAACCACCACCTACCGTTATGCAAGTAGCTTAACAATAACAATATAACTCAAACAAAATTCCTAAACTAATACTATTATTTAAAAAAAACACAGTATTTATTACATTAATAAAGAATTCTGTATATTATGATCTAATACATTATTCAAAATTATGTTACGGTATTTGTTAATATAAAACGTTTCCCAAGAGTCCAATGTGTTGGGTTTAGTTACATTTTTCAACAGTTTAGAATTTTCGGTTTTAAAATGATGATTTTCATCTAAACAATGCTTAGCCATAGCAGATTTATCAGGCCTATTATATTTTAAACGAGAAAAGTGTTCTTTACCTCGTATCTTCATCTTTCTTTTCTTAGGTTTGACCTATGTATTTCTTAGGACACATTTTGCAGTTAATACAATAAATTCCGAATTTGTAAGAGGATGGCGACATTGCAGTTGAAATGCGTTTGAAATATTAATTAACGGGACCCGCATATGAAATTTGAACACATTGGATTAGAGACAAAATTCTCTTAAACATAATATACACCTGGGAATTTTCAACAAAATTTTTTATAAATTGCCATGGTCGATTTAAATCTACTTTTATTCCATTATTAATGCTATTAAATTAATTTTGTAGGGATTTTTGGTATAATAATATTTTCCACCCGTATCGTATCGCAATAGTAAACTTCACTGTAGGTTAATTTTTTTTAGGTTTTGTAAAACCCATTTTGGTGCCCCCAACATCGACGCTCTGTGCGGCCACACGTGCCTTAAGCTGCTCTCCTGACCCTTGTACAAAAAACCTGAAGGTTCGTTTGAATACTTTCAAAATGCCGGCCATTTAAAATGTTTAATGTAAATATCTCTGAAACCGCTAACTTCAAAAAACAGTTTTATAAAACAAAAAAGTTATTATTTGAATTAGAAACAAGACATCTTTTTATTTTAGCTCAAAAGATAACTAGTTATCAGCTAAAATCATAATTTCTTGGTTGTTGTTTGTAACAATACGGAAATAGTAGCACAATTAAAAACTATCACTGGTATGTATAAACAATTTAAAGGAATTGTTCAAAGTCACGGCCCCTATTTAGCACACATTCATCTAATCGCCTCCTGCAGATTTTCGCACTCTTTGGAAAACCCAAGGCATTTACCAAATACTCTCAATACCATTCGCGTCGTCTGAGATCTTGATTTGAAGCTACTGGTGCTACACTAAGGATACGTCGCGTTGGTTTGACAAGGTTCTAACTGATCTATGTACAGTTTTGAGTAAATCGATTTCAAAGATTCTAATGTTTATACCATGAATATTATTGAACATATATTATTCATATTGTTTACCCACTATTATAAAGGCCATTTATATAAGTTTTAGTATAGAACCTTGTCAAATTAATAGCCTAGCATGATTTTAGTCAAAATATTTTATTACAAACTTACAATTTCTAGATATTTTACTCATTTTGTTTATTTTTTCTGTCAAATATTACAAAATTTAGCTAAAGCTATTTAAAATTGTTTTTTAAATTTAAAGGTGAAGCATTACTCTATAGTATTTTCGGTTTTGGATAAGCATAATTATATGGAAATGCCTACAAATGCCTTTTATATAAATTAAACCTTATAACCTTAATAAAATAAAACTCCTGAATCAACACAACAGTGCGCTAAAACGAACAAGAACAGCTGTGGTTCTGTAAACAGCTGATAACAAAGCAGTTAGAACCTTGTCGAACTGAATAAAAGTAAGTCCAGTCTGCAGTTAGGGGATAATTCAGGCGACCTTGCAGGCCAAGGCACTGGGTCTCCTTGGCCAATCCATTTTTATGTATAGATATTACCAACATCGTTACTGAAATCCACACTTAAATAGGCTGACTACATCAATGATGAACCATGAATACAAGCGCTCTTCGAGTAGAGACTTTACTCCTAAAGTAAATTTGTGTATTATAAACAACTAGCAAGAAATTACGTTTGAGTCGAATTTGAGGTGAATATCTTTTACGTTTTACACTGCGGATTTACAGTAAAATAAAAATCCAAAATATTGTTGTATTTTAAAAATAACTGACTTTAAAAAAATTATGCCTTTGTATTTAAATGGAAGAAATTTTTTGTAGAAACTATCCCGTAGTTTGGGAGAACTAGTTAGTCGTCTCACGAAGCCCAAACATTACGATACGCCAAAAAGTACAAAACTTACCATTCCCTCCATTTAAGTTTGTTAAATACAAAATATACAGGATGTTTAAATTATTGTGTTACAGTTAAATACAGCTGAAAATACGCATTGTATAGAAAAAAGTTTCTGACAAAAGTTTTATAGTTTTTGGGGGAAACATTTTGGCTAAATTGGTTTACCTGACCATAGTATGGCCAACTTTTTTTTCAAATTGAACTCCACTTTTTGTTTACATATTCTTAAAATTCATAAAAAAACAAGAAACTTTTAAAGGTAACATTTCTTTATTAGACCTCCACTTTTTGAGTTACATCCTCTTAAAAACTTTGCTGCGCCAATTCAACATATCATAATTTCACTGTCCCACTTCTTAAATGATAATTTAAAAGTTCAAAATATTCATAATTGTTCTAATTTCATTTATTTTTAATGTGGAAAAGTTATAATAATGCAATTATTACATACATTTTTGTCAAAATTTATTTATTAAATCAATATTCGGAATGGCGACAACCAAACGTTTTGATGTAATTATTACCTATTAGAAAAACAAGCATTAGTTTAATTGTTGCGTGCGTTTCTATCCGAGTCTTGCATACGTTGTACCATAGATTACCTAGACTCAAAACTAGTACTGACCCGTTATATATTATTTCTAGACACAAACTAATTTCTAAATTTACAAAACTAAACTGAACTGATACTGTGTAGTTAAAACTGATCAATAGCTCCTATAAAAGCGAGTGTCCGTACGTACGTACGTACGTGAGTAACACCTAACCGAAACGTTCCTCAGTCCACCTTTACTCCACTGCGATATCGCTCGACGTTACGAAAATAACAGGGTGTTTTATGGAACGTATTAACATGGTAATAGTCTGCAGCGCATTATAATAGCATTATCGATCCTATTACGTTAAATAACGCACACTTGTAAAATTCAGTCGTTACTTTATGTTATATAATATTCTAAATAATGTTTAACTTATGCGAGTTAACGAGTTCAAAATCCATCCAACAGCGGCTCGTAAAGATACAAAACATTTCTCTTCTGCGCCGTTGTAACTCACCCACCCTAGGGGTATAATTCACCCCCATCCCAAGGGTGAGTTTTGCGGTTGGATGAAGTCCAGTGTAACGCCCCTCGCCGCCAAAATATACCCTTAATACGGATAACGTTACAGAAACATGATGAATGCGAGTAAAGGAAGGGTCATGATAAATTCAATATTATATAGTGTTCATCTAGCTGTTGTAACCGACTTCGCAAAGTGTAAGGATCTTCTGGAGTAAAGTAAAATGTATTAATCGCGATGGGTAAAATGTATGTGTGGATGGGTACGTAGTAAGTGGATTGGCTGACTTTAAAATTTAAAACTATGGCAAAGTTCAGCTTGATACAATTACTCATTGCTGAGAAATTTGACTGTGACACACAGACAGACAGAAAAACAACGCGTGATCCGGAGCCTAAAAGGAAAAACTGCATCCTTAACAATTAGCAACTTTCAAGTTATTTTAAAAGTATCATTAAATTTTCTTTGTCTCATCTATAAATATAATCACAGACCCTCGAGTCTGTCTGTGAGTTTGCGCAGACGGCTGAACCAATTTGGATGTGGTTTAGTAATTGTTTCATTTAAATTGGTTTACGTATATATGTCAATTTGAAGGTGCATCTTATAACTTACGGCGCTGCGTATGCAAAACACAAACTGACAGTGTGTATCAACATTGCATAAACGCGCCTGGAAGTCGTCGGGACGCAATTGTAGCACAACATCGTTGAAAGTACAACGCCTCGTTACAGATGAATTTTGGGGTCGCCGGAATACTACCCCCCGGAAAACTACCCCCCAAGCAGGTTCCTACGTCATTTTGACGTCAGAGATCGGGGGGGGCAGTTTTCCAGTCACGCACACTCAAGTTTCGATATAATTAGAATAAAAAAAAAACTAGAGGACTAACCTAAACTGTTTAGTCACAGTATGTTGCCGATAACAGTATAATTGTAGGAACCTGCTTGGGGGGGTAGTTTTCCGGGGGGTAGTATTCCGGCGACCCGCTTTTGCTAGGGGGGGTAGTATTCCAGTCGCGGACACGGCTCCCATATTGGTTAGTTGGCAGATTTCGTGACGTCACGTTTCACCTGGGGGGGTAGTTTTCCGGGGGGTAGTATTCCGCATCCCCGAATTTTGTAAGAAATAACAAATACAAAAAGAAATTAAAAAGTGGTCACCTATCTTTTCGACAAAAGCAAACTTTTTTCCCGCAGCGCCATTTTTGTGAATGTCGTTCTATGTTTTAAGTTGAACCTACTTCCACTTCATCTGTATTGGTTCAGCGGTTCTTTATTAAAAAACCTGAATTTATTATTTTATATATTGACTAGATGGCTCGATTCGGCTTTGCACGGATAGACAAATCAAAGTTAATGTATATTAACAAAAAATATATTATGTGAATAAATATATTATACTATGTATTTCTTATGGGATTTTTAGTAACTTTGACCCCCCCCCAAACCTCCCCTAAAATTTAGAACTTTTTGAAAACCTTTCTTAGAGAGCATCTATGGTCCTAGAGGAAGCTACATAACAAATTTTGTTCCAATCCGTTCAGTGGCTTTGGAGAAATCGTGATTTAGTCACTTTGATCCCCCCAAAACACCTCCTAAAATTTTGAATTTTTTTAAAACCTTTCTTAAAGAGCACCTACGACCCTAGAGGAAGCTACATACCAAATTTCATTTCAATTCGTTCAGTAGTTTTTGAGAAATCGTGATTAGTGAGTCAGTGGATTTGGCTTTTATATACATAGATAGGATGCGTAGATAATACATGTTTGCGCGTGTGAATTCGCAAGCGCAGCTAGTGAGAAAATAAAAACATACTAAACCCTATCGGTAAACAATATAAAAGTCTCTCGCATGTAAGTCCATTTTATATCACTGAATTTTCTTTGTCTCATCTACAGATATAGTAAAATTGTAAACATACTTTTTGAAGAGAAAACTTTTCAGCCGCATCGAGTACTTTCTGGAAGAGTTCACGAACTCACGATATTTTCCTGACGTAAGAAGCTTTTGATTTCGTCGTCGATTTCTTCTTCTTCATTGTTTTACACACGTACTAATATAAACCAGAAGTTTAATGCAACAGCTGATCCTAAAAGAAGAAGAAATCGTCGAAATAAAATATTTAAATTCAAAGGCTTAAACTCTATAGCTGTATGGATTTACTTTCACCACGCTACCGATGGAATGGACATCGTACTTCCTAATTTTGTAAGTTGTGTTAAATTAGTGTACTTGGTACTTGGTGATATACGAGTATCTAAAATTGACATTTTTTATATCTAAATTTGCTAACTTGGTTGTTATGGTACCAACGTGTGTTGGTTCTGTATAGTCCTAACCAAAAAATATGTTGTTAAACTTTTAATACAAATTAGCTGTGTAACTTTAATACTTGACAACAGATATTAAAATTATAACTAAGTAAACCTTTCTCGTAGATTTCAAGAAACCTGTGTTGGTTCAGTACAAAAGTGAAAACTGTCATGAATTGCGTGTCGTTGGTTAGATTGGTTTAATTCGAAACGTGATCATTACTTTTAACTTGTCTCATTTAAAATTGAAATCGTAAAAGAAGAAGAAATCGACGAAATAAAATAGGCAGTGGTAAATTCAAAGGTTCAAACTCAAGTGATGCCACGCTACCGATGAAATGGACATTGCGGTTCTTAATTTTGTTAAGTTGTGTAGAATTAGTGAACTCGGTGATACCTCTAAATATATGGTGTATGGTATTTTATTGGAATATTCCCCCCCCCCCGCCGTTTAGAAAAGAGGTTGGATCTGTTTTTGTGTGTTTGTTTTTCTTAATTGCCCCAAAACGTTCATTAGTGTTCCTTTTGAGCATTTATGTAAAATTTGCAAACTCTTGTATATATTGGTGTAGCTGTGGTCTGCTTCTATTAAGTGTTCTGCAAATTTTGTGGTTTAAATTTTGTTGATGAAATTATTTTTACTGATTATGTGCTCTTTAAATCTTGTTTTGAAGGATCTTGCAGTTTGGCGTATTTATTGCTTGTTGCAGTCGTCACAGGTGATTTTGTAAACGCCACTTGCGTCGTGAGGGGTGTTTGTGTTTTTATGTGTCCTCACTGCTTTGCTTAAAAACAAAGCTATAAGTGGTTCTTTGTGGTTATATAAGCAACAAGTGTTTTTAAATATCCTTGTTTTTTTAAAATATCCTCACTGAGACGTTGTATAACAAACCGTGGTAAGCTATTCCGATGTGTTTAACTTTATCTTCAGTTATTTTGTAATAATAATAATAATTATTTTTTTAAATGAACTCCTTTAATGTACAACTAAACATATTATATTTTATTATTTAGGAAATGCCTAACCATCTTTTCCTGTAACCGATAGTTAGTGCATTTAACAAATCATAAACACAAAGTTCGTATCACGAAAACTTAAATAAGAAAAAAAAAAGAAGAAAATAGTTTGGCCTACGTTCTACACAAATATTCAAACTGACACGTGTGGCTTGCTGAGGGAAAAGGACAAAAAAGACAAGCAAACACCGACACAGAAAATGACTAACAATAAAAGCACAGTATGCTTAACAGATAATTATAACCAAATAAAACATAAATAAACAAATATAATAAATTAAAAATCACTTGGTCACTAACAAAAATGGAAATACAACAAATATAACTCCACCGTACAATTACAAAGACTTAGTTACAGAGATTAAGAAGTCAACTACTTCTTGTTTCATCAGCCAACTCTTAAGAGAATTTAAAAAAGTTACGAATCTCTAGATCTCAAACTGATTGGAAGCAAATTGAAAACTTTTTGGCCAAAAGTAACTTTTTGTTTCCCCTTCTTTTTAGTTATTGTGTCTATCAAATTGCGGTTCTATCCGTTTGAGATGGCTATTTGTTTTATTACGTTTATTTAATTGTTGTTTGTTTGTTGGTGTGGTAAACTGTTGTAGGATACCAGTTTATTTTTAATAATTAGGTTTGATAATTCCTAACAAATAGGCGAAACGACGTAACCTACCAAACAAAAGGACTGTGAGCAGTAAGTTTATACAATAAGTTAACATAGTTAATAACTATAAACAGTCCAGTAAGGGAAATGGTAGTAATATTTAGTGTTTGTTTCATTTAAATCGGTGTACAGATAACAAACATATGTCAGTTTTACTCTCTCGCATATGTTGTAACTAACGGCGCTGTGTATGCAAAACACAGACTGGCAGTGTGTCTAAACGTTGCATAAACGCGCCTGGAAGTCATTGGGTCAAAATTATAGCAGGCCATCGTGGAAGGTACAATGCCCCCGTTACAGATGAAGTTGTAGTGGTCTTAGTTGATCAGATATTCAATAGACGTGACATTGTATGCGTACTCACGATGATCGCCTACAACGCAGTTTAAAACACACCAGGCTTATAATGCCCTGCAATATCTTTAATTTATTGCCACTTTTATGCGCGTTTGAAATATATTTTACACTAAACGTTAAAGATAATCTTTGAAGATAATGTAATGTTTGCGTATATAGTATTTCATGTAAATTATTAAGTTGCAACGTAAATAGCAAACTATACAGCCTACAATATTAATTTTTAATTCTAAAACATTAATTAATTGTATCAAAGTAAATTTTATTAGTTTACTTTCTTTTAACGCATTAGAACATGATGTACATTATAAAGGCTTTGAATAAATACTGTGCGTTATGGGCTAATTCTGCATTTGGATTTCAAAGATCGCTACTATACTGTATATAATACATATTATTGGAATAACAAAACATCCTAATCTTCCTAATTTCCTAAGCGTTTGAGGAAATTTGTATGGTTCAAAGTGCGTAATGCAGTTGAAAAATCAATCCAGAAGTAAAAAAACAGTTTTAATTGTTAAATTATTTTTAGCTTTGTCTTATTTCGTTGTTGTTTTGTTTACTGTTAGAATATTTCTTTAGTTTTGTTATTTTGTTTAGACTAGTAGGAGTACCCTCGAATTCGCTCGCAAGGCATATCGGGTTAATATTGACTGTTAACTGGCCCGAAAACGTCGAAATCAATCTGTGTTTCCCATTTAGGGTTACCACATGATCAGCTATGATGCATAATATCCGTCAGTTTTTTGAAGGTGCATTTAACGTCTATGAGTACATTTTACCTCTGAAAACAATATTTTACACCTTAGACGAAAATAATCGAATTGCTAATTTTTTCTAACATTCTAAAACATTGCAGAACATTCTATAATCTTCTCGAACGTTCTGGAACAGGACGTCCCTTCGTTGGTCCAGAACCGTTTGGGTCATTTTAGAACATTCTCCAACCTTCTGGAAGATTTTTATAACATTCTGGAACATTTTAAAAGTTCTCTAACATGATTTCAGTTTTTGAATTTTGTTGGCTATCGAACTCGTTCGAGCGACTTTGAAAACCAACGTGTGTACCAAATATGGACCGCATCGGACGTAATCAAAATATGTGTATAACATTTTTTAATATCACCCCAAAATGTGTTCTTGGGATCATGATCGGTGCATATGGACCACTTGCGACGTCAGGTCTCACCATAAGAGTCACTGCAATATAGCTCATCTTTCGTACGGAAATTCGCCACAAAATATAGATTCAATCTAAAATGACTGCATCTGGGTATTGCTATTGTGAAAATAATTCTGCTAGCTAAAACGGAAAGCGGAAGACGGATGAGAAAATGTAATTTCATAACATAAAGCTTTCTAGCACCTCTTATATTTTAAATAAATTGTCTGCCACAGATGTCTTCCTTCACTCGAGAATGGATCAATTAACTTTCCACAAGTCCAACAAAATCTGCTTTAAAACTGTACAATCGACCGCCAACTTTTGAAACCCAACGTACGCAAAGACCTTCGGTAAACAAATTTTAAATCGTAGCGCAAAGGGGCAAGAGAATCAATAAAGGGGCGCCTGGCGGGGGTGGGTGCGACTTTAAGGCGGCAACTTAAGCCCTCCTTCACTATATTAAGTTTTATTTGCAATTTATAAAATAAACAGGCGAGGTAATTATTTAGAGGAAAGGCTGCTTAAAGTTTGTTTTAATGGACTTTGTTTTTACAGGAAGTGGTGAAAGAAATGCGATCAACTTTTTTGAACCGTTCGTAATAGTGGGTTTAGCAAATTGTTGAACCTTTTTCGAACCGGTTATAGTAGTAGGCCTACAAAATTTGATCAACTTTATCGAACTTTTCATAATATTAGGTTTACAAATTTGATCAACTCTTTTCGAAGCGTTCGTATTAGCAGGTTTAACAATTTGATCAACTCTTTTCGAACCGTTCGTAATAGTAGGTTTACCAATTTGATCAACTTTTTCGAAGCGTTCGTAATAGTACGTTTAACAATTTGATCAACTATTTTCGAAACGTTCGTAATAGTAGGTTTACCAATTTGATCAACTTTTTCGAATCGTTCGTAACAGTAGATTTAAAAATTTGATCAACTCTTTTCAAACCGTTCGTAATAGTAGGTTTAACAATTTGATCAACTCTTTTCGAAGCGTTCGTAGCTGCCTTTGTGTACGAAGTATATTAGTAGAAATTATTGGTACCCAGGCCTCCAGCCCCGGCGTACAAGCTGCTTTGTTCCGTTATCAACGGAAACATTCGCTTTGGCAGTTTGCACTTCAGCCTTGCGCCCTCGTATAACTGTTTCGGAAGGCTGTTTCGTTTTGCTTACAGCGTACAAACTTGTTTTTTATGGTATTTTATGACCGATTTAGGGAGAATCAGACGGGTTTAAGGTCATGTAAAAAAACGAAATGCGCAGAATAATCTCCTATATTTATTTATGTTTATAAAGCCCCAAATACGTTTTATTTTAATACGAAAACTCTAAAAAATTTACTTACGGTCAAAAAAAGTGCTGGTGTGATTTTTTATTGACAATCCAAAACGTGTTGTGGGGTACATGATCGGTGCTCATTAACCTTAGGTCTCACTATAAGAGTCACTGCGAAAGCTCATCTTCGCTAAAAAATGTAGCGCACTTTAACAACAACTAAAAACACAACCAGGATAAATAAACTGCCACATACTTTCTCACAACGTATTTAAATTATTAAACAGATTCACTGTGACTTCATAATATTTTGTAGGTGGGGTAGGAGATTAACTAATAAATATAATAATTATTATCTAGCAAGAAAACTATTCCATCGACTTCGAACAAATTTGCACCAAACACGTCAATTAGGCCTGTATAGATGCAGGAAAAAAGGGTTTGAAAATTAAAAAAAAAAAACCCCTTTATGGAAACCCCCCCCAAAATCAGTTATTATTATTAGCTAAACGAGAATTTTTAGAAAGATGCGATTTTTTGCATATGGTAGGGTACATTAAAGGCTACAAATAAGCCAAATTTTATCAAAATAGTTAGAGCCGTTTTTTTATAAAAAATAATAACAGATTTTTTTGTTTTTTTTTTGCCAAAAAGGGGGTTGTTTTTCAAAAATGTTTAAAACCGTTTTCCTATACAGGCCTACTTGACATGTTGGGTACACATTTGTTTGAAATCGATCGAATAGTTTTTGCTCTAGCTTTGTATACATACAAACATACAGACAGACATTTTGTATACAACACTTTTTTGGACTCAGGGGGTCCCAAAACGGATATTTCCACAAAAATCTCAACATCGATTTTTTTTGCGATCACTATACTTTCTCTATACTTAGTATAGTGAGAAAGTAAAAAATATACAAGTATTTGTAAATCGTAATTATAGTTATCGTAAAATATCAACGAAAACAAAATAACAATAAATTACATAAACGAAAAAATGAATGCTGCCTCCATGGGTGTGCACGTTCTGAGGCTGCATATTACGGAAGATTGAAATAATGTAAAGAAAAATTGAAGATTTACATATATATTGAAAAACATAAATGAAGAGTTAAGAGTTCGGCAGACCCAGCCACCATCTTGAATTTCAACTCCCATAAGAGCAATGTTAAACGGTTAATAAGATTACTGGTGTAATAATGATCAGAAAATTATTCTGAATGTGTCATTTTAAAGGTTAGGTAGTCCGAATGTGGATATCATTTAGTTTTTAAAAAGTTTTAGCGAATTTCCATAGGAAAAATGAGCTATTGCAGTGGCCCTTACGGTAAGACCCAAGGTCGGGAGTAGAAAATGAGCACCGATCATGGTCCCCAGAACACGTTTTGGGGTGTCATTAAAATTCATATATATATATATATATATATATATATTTAAATAGGTTACTTACGTCGTCTCATACACACTGGTTCTTTTTTCCAACCGGTTTCGCTGCTTCAATTAGTCAGCATCATCAGGGCATATCCGCTACTGCTTCGTTATTAACATAAAGACACTACACAACACACACATATATACAAACACACATTTTATACGCACATAACGTAGGCCTATACTTTATATCCTGTCAGGTGGCCAGCCACTTCCGTATATGTATATATATGTGTTCGCACTCAAGCGGCCGCATTTTAAGTCCGATTTGGTTCAAATTTGGTACACATGTTGGTTGTCTAAGTCGCTCGGACGAGTTCGTTAGCCAAAAAAATTCAACAACCGGAAGTACGTATTTTGACCGTAAGTAACTATTTTTTGAGATTGTTACTACGAGAATGAAATTTTTTAGAGGTTTTTCTAAAAATATAAATGTAGGATGTTATTCTGCACATTTTGTTTTTTACGCGACCTTATAGCTCGCTTGGTTCCCCCAAAATCGATCAAAACGTAAAATACCATAAAAGTACCCGGTTCGAAGCCAAGTGTGCAAACTCGCGAGGCCACTAGGCGCAAACAAATTCTACTAACATATTGCGTACACACAGACAGCTGTTCAACGCCTTCTTGAGTAGAACTATTTCCCAAATTGTTGGTTGAAACCCTAAAACATAGGCCTATAAACTTGATTTTGGAAATTTGCTCAACTCACGGCTCTAACGATTTTGATAAAAATTTGGCTTTTTTGTAGCCTTTAATGTACGCTACCATATGCAAAAACACGAATCTTTCTAAAAATTCTCGTTTTGTTAATAATAATAATAATAACTGATTTTTTGGGGCTTTTTGGCCATAAAGGGGTTTTTTTTTCAAAAATTTTCTAAACTTTTTTCGTACATCTATACAGTAATAATTGACGTGTTTGGTGCAAATTTGTTCGAAATCGATCGAATAATTTTCTCTCTAGATAATAATAATACTAATATTTATTAGTTAATCTCCCACTTTAATATCACCTCTCCTATCCCACCCTACAAGTAACAGTGAATCTGTTTAATAATTTAAATATGTTTGTGAGAAAGTATGTGCCAGTTCCTGGTACCGTTTATTTTTACTTCTAATTGACAAATAAAAATTTTCAAGATTACAAAATTAAAAATTATGGTATTTTTCCAAATAAACTCAAGTATCTCCAAAGTGACTTTTTGTCGCTTAGACCGGTTTTCATTTCAACTCTTCAAATATATACACATACTATAATAGTTACTAGTTAAATTTTCATATACGTAACATACAAACACACCGCCACATACCATAATATTATCATACACACACACTCTCTCATACACATACTTAGTTACAAGTTTAACATATTTTGTAAACACCCTATTCAAAAGTATTAAAAAACTTCCATACCCTTGTCAAATCCCTTAATATCAAATAAACCTCGAATTTCTTTGATCGAAGATTTTCCATCAAAGGAATTTGACGATTCTTTGACAAACTAATTTCTTGATCGAACTTTAATGAATCTTTGAGATGTTGTAAACTTTGACAAAGACTTTAAAAAAAGAATTAAGTTCTACAAATATTAATATAGTACGCATTTGTTTTAGGTAACCTCATAAACTCAAAATATATCTTTTATCAGTTGTTGTCATAATGTATTATTTTTTATTTCCTTTTACTTTCTCACTATGCTATAGTATAGAGAAAGTATGTATAGTGATCGCAAAAAATAGATGTTCAGGTTTTTGTGGCATTATCCTTTTTGGGACCCCTTGAGTCCAAAAACGTTGTTTTTACAAAATGTCTGTCTGTATGTGTGTATGCATACAAAGCTAAAGAGAAAACTATTCTATCGATTTCGAACAAATTTGCACCAAACATGTCAATTAGACCTGTATAGATGCACATAGAAAGGTTTTGGACATTTTTGAAAAACAACCCCATTTTTGTCAAAAAACCCCAAAATATCAGTTATAATTTTTTTATAAAAAAAGGCTCTATAAAAAACGATTTTTAATAAAATTTGGCTTATTTGTAGCCCTTAATGTACCCCACCATATGCGAAAACCCGAATATTTCTAAAAATTCTCGTTTAGCTAATAATAATAACAGATTTTTTTTTTTTTTGCCAAAAAGGGGGTTGTTTTTCATCATTTTTCAAAATCTTTTTTCATGTATCTATACAGGCCTAATTGACATGTTTTGTGCCAAATTTGTTCGAAATTGATCGAATCGTTTTCTCTCTAGATAATAATAATAATAATATTTATTAGTTACTCTCCCACTTTAATACAATTATGAAGTCACAGTGAATCTGTTTAATAATAATTTATATTTGTTTGTAAGAAAGTATGTGCCAGTGTCTAGTACCGTTTATTATATCTATAAAACGACTAGCTGGCCCGATACGGCTTTGCACGGACAAATCAAAGTTAAATGTATATTAACAAAAAATATATTATATCAATAAATATAAATTACACAAGTATTTCTTAAGGGGATTTTTAGTAACTTTGACCCCCAAACCCCCCATAAGATTTAAAAAATTTGGAAACCCTTTCTTATCACCACCTACATACCCTAGAGGAAACTACATACCAAATTTCATTCCAATCCGTTCAGTAGTTTTAGAGAAATCGTGATTTATTAACTTTGACTCCAACAAACCCCCCCTAAAATTTCGAATTTTTTGAAAACCTTTCTTAGTGAACACCTATGGCCCTAGAGGAAGCTACATATCAAATTTCGTTCCGATCCATTCAGTAGTTTTTGAGAAATCGTGATGAGTGAGTCAGTCGATTTGGCTTTTATATATAGTACCAGGAGACCGAGCTAAAGCTCGATTATAAGCAGGGCTATGATTTCAATAATAAATATTGGATTATTGAGTTTTGAGGTTAGGCCTATAACATTAAACAACTAAATAAAGGGTATGTTTATTTAGCAGAAGTATTCGTTGCCATGGTAACTATAAATAGATACAACATTAGGCTTACCTCTAATAAAATACAGTTTAAAAGAAAACAGATGATTATTGTAATGGCATTGAAAACATTTGCATCAGCTGTGCTTCGTTTAAAAGAAAACAGATGATTAATGTAATGACATTGAAAACATTTGCATCAGCTGTGCTTTGTATTGTTTAAAATGGACAAATTTCACTTTTTAATTTAATAAAAAGACGTAGAAAACGAATTTTCCCAGACTGGTGACCATTTCCAATCGATTTCTCGTGGCCAAAAGCCCCATATAAAATCAAAAAATCAAAAATCCTTAGACGGAGATTCCAGATCCATTTAGCAGACAGACAGTTATCTCTCGCTTTAGAAGATAAAATAGATGGTGAAATTGACATGGCGTGTTGAAGCTGTGCAAACTTTAGTCTTACATTACGAGAAAGAAGAATGTTTTGTGGAATATTTGATCCCTTCTTTGAATAAATGGAGACACTTTTGCACACACAAAGTTAAAATTATCTACAATCATTCTTAAAAACCATTTATATGAATCACTATTTTTCAACTGCAATTCTTGAATAATAGATGTATTTAACATCTAGTATTTGTCTCCTTTGTGTCCATGGTCCGACTAATAATATGTTTTCGCTTGTTCCTATTTTTCTTTAGTAGCTCCATGGTTAGATGGCCAATTGATGCAGCAGCAAAATATGTGAACATTACTCAACCCATTATAGCAACTGAACTGAACGAAAAACAAAAACTAAACCCCAAAATATATCGAGTTAATAACCAAGCTAATCAGAGAAATTTGACGGGTGTAATATGTTTTCTTTGACACAACTTTGTCGAATATTTCATCAAAGATTTTTACAAAGGTTTGACCAAATATTTGACAAATAACTTTCATAATTTGATATGCCCCTTAAAATATTCCATACATCCAGTCCATTCCATAAATCTTATCTTCTAAAGCGAGAGATAATTGTTTGTCTGCTAAATGGATCTGGAATCTCCGTCTAAGGATTTTTGATTTTTTGATTTTATATTAGGCTTTTGGCCACGAGAAATCGATTGGAAATGGTCACCAGTCTGGGAAAATTCGTTTTCTACGTCTTTTTATTAAATTAAAAAGTGAAATTTGTCCATTTTAAACAATACAAAGCACAGCTGATGCAAATGTTTTCAATGCCATTACAATAATCATCTGCTTTCTTTTAAACTGTATATTTTATTAGAGGTAAGCCTAATGTTGTATCTATTTATAGTTACCATGGCAACGAATACATAATAAACATACCCTTTATTTAGTTGTTTAATGTTATAGGCCTAACCTAAACGATGTTCACGGAAATTTGCAATAATAGTAGTTATTGACGTGAGCGAACTAGGCCCTAGGAATAAATCGATATTGAAATAATACTTTAATTTAGGCCTGACTTATTTCTGAGGCATAGCATTGAGATTGTGGTTAATCCTTTAAACTGTATTTTTATTACAGATAAGCCTAATGTTGTATATACCCTTTATTTAGTTGTTTAATGTTATAGGCCTAACCTCAAAACTCAATAATCCAATATTTATTATTGAAATCATAGCCCTGCTTATAATCGAGCTTTAGCTCGGTCTCCTGGTACTGATTATTAAAAAAGCAGTCGCGAGACATCCGACAGAAGTGAAAGACTAATAAATTTAAACTCTTTCAAGATACGTGTGTTGGTTCAGTATAGACCTAACCTAAAATTATGTTTTTTTTTAAATTTTAAATTAGACAAGTTAAAAATAATTATCATATTTCGGACTGAACCAATCTAACCAAAGATTTATATTCATTACAGTTTTCCCTTGTGTACTGAACCGACACAGGTTATTTAAAAATCTTCGAGAAAGGCTTACGTTATTATAATTTTAACATCTGTTGTTAAATTAAATATTAAAATTAAAACGCCTAACTTGTGTTAAAAGTTTAACAACATAATTTTAGATTAGGCCTGTACCAATCCACGTTGGTATCATAGCAACCAAGTTAGCAAATTTAGATATTTAAAAAATGAGCAAACACTATGTCTATTTTAGAGGTATCACCAAGTACACTAATTAACCACAACTTACAAAATTAGGAAGTGCAATGTCCATTTCATTGGTAGCGTGGTGTGACTAAATCCATACAGCCATTGAGTTTGAGTCTTTGATCTTTGAATTTACCTATTTTATTTCGTGGATTTCTTCTTCTTTTAGGATCAGCTGTTACATTAAACTTCTGGTTTATTACGTCTGTAAAACAATGAAGAAGAAGAAATCGCCGACGAAATCAAAAGCGTCTTACTTTAGGAAGCCTATCACGAGTTCGTATATTTTACCTCGTTCAAAAAGTGCTTGGTGCGTTTTTAGTTAAATAATTATTTATTGCATCCACATATAATACCACATCCAACAGACCTTGAACAACATCCATTCCCAAAAGCCAGCTTTCTAAAAGAAATAAATATTTGTTCAGGTGTGTGGAGGTTTTAATTGTTGGAAGTTCGTTATACATTCTAGTCACGGATACAGAGTGAAATTTGGAACAGTCAATTACGAAAACTTTGTGGCTTTGTTCAAACAAATATTCAGTTCTGTACTGCAGATATAAAACATTTCCAAAACTTTAAATGTACCTAAAGATCTACAAGGCATTTCCTGTTTTTTTTTTTATTTGCGTTAATGTAAACTTTCTGAAATTAAGTATTATCTAATCTTATTAAACGAGCAATTCTTGAATATAAAAATTTATTTCGGGGATCTCGCTAAAGGATCTGACGATTTGGTAGAAAATTTGCAAATAGGGGGTTTTTTAACGTCAGGAATAGAATGTGTTAGGTCTTATGTCTGAAAAAATTCGCTAAGTAACTCTTTTCGCCTATGTAAGCTCTGAACTTCTTTTATATACCACCTTTGAACTCACTAAGTAGGCGAATAGATACATTATGGATACAATCCAGATGTTTTACAAACATAATGATGTTAATCTGTTAATTTTGCATTGCATGTTATATGTAGCATTTTCCAGAGTTAAGCGTACGTTAAAAGTACGTCTTCCAAATGAAAATCCTCGACATACCCGCAATATAGTATGGAAGGAAGTATTTAGTTAAGATCCGATTTAGTCATGATAAAACCGAGTGTATTCAAATATATACGTAGTAATAAATCAATTGTACAAAATTACTGTAATATAGCATATATTATATTCTAATAAAATGTTAAACTTGTTGCACTCATGTTTGTTATTATTTAAATAAACAATTCATATGCACGTAAGATCGAAAAATGTTCATATTTATTCAGTATGTAATTCGTATTTACATACATTTTCCTAAAAAAAGAAGAAATATAATGATTGATGCTCGGTCGCACAGGTACTTGTTATTTAATATAACACACCTTTCACTTTGTCCTAAGCCTGATTTTAAAATCAAAGCAGGCTTTTATATATTAAGCTAGTGGGCTTCGAACAATGTTCGCTTCGCTCACCAACTCCCGCGGTGACTCGCGGCGAAGCAAATGCAAACAGATTATACTCTGATATTTTTACGGAAATGTCGATTGATCCTGACGCTTGCGCAGTAGTTTCAGAGTTTTTGCGTGAACGACAGGATTTTTACATAACACAGAGGTATTAACGTAACCTAAATACTGTTTGTACAAAAATAACCGATTCTAAAGTTGGTTGCTGTGGTTATAAATGTAAACGCTTTCAAGAACGTTGCTCAAGAAAAGTGTGTTGGTTCAGTTGAAATTGTGTTCAGGCAGCCTTTTTCGTTGATTTTTTATTACATTTATTTCGTTAACCTAACCTAAAAAAAAATGTTTGTACAAAAATAACCGATTCTAAAGTTGGTTGCTGTGGTAATAAATGTAAACGCTTTCAAGAAACTTGTGTTGGCTCAGTTGCAATTGTGCTTAGATTTTGATCCAGATCAGCTGTTTTGTATATAATATCTAATTTGAAAGTGCAGGCAGCCTTTTTCTTTGATTTTGTATTACATTTATTTCGTTAACCTAACCTAAAAACCTGTTGGTTGTGAAGAATAACTAACTGTATCTAAATTTACTAATTTTGTTTCTATGGTAATGAATGTAAATGCATTCAACAAACGTGTTGGTTCAGTGTAGGCCATACCTAAAATTGTGTTTATATGATTGATCCTAATCAGCTGTTTTATCTGTTATAGAGGGCTGGGAGTAAAACTTCGTATTTTCACCATTTTTAAGCTTTAAAATCCAAATGCAAAGAATATATTTTAAAATGTTCGAATTTTTTAAAGTAATTTTTCTCTACGTTGATTGTATGCAATTTAGTCAGACAGGATAAAGTCACTATGTTATATATAGATTGTATACACAAACGCAATATTTATTTGAGATGTTTAGAGTCATCTGCCATGGCTATTAGGTACATATTACACTATCAAATAAACGTCAAATTCTTTGATCAGAGATTTTACATCAAAGAAATTTTACGATTCTTTGACGAAATAATTCGTTCAACAAACTTTGACATGTTGTAAACTTTGACAAAGATTTAAAAAAAAGAATAACAATTAAGTACTAAAATATTATAGCACGCATTTTTTAGGTAGCCTCCTAACCTCAAAATACTATAAGTTTTTTCTGTTTTCATATATATTCCTTCTGTTTCTTTCCTTTTATATTTGTAATACGATGGCAAAATTAACATGGACTGTTGAAGCTATGGAAACTTTAATTTTACATTATGAAAAAGAATATTGTTTGTGAAACATTCACACGAATACCTACACATACCGCGATGTAAGGCAAAAACCTTTAAAACAAGTTACAAATTAATAATGTTTTGCAGTCTGTAATACTGGGGTTGGCACTATAGCCTAAGTTTATGTTTTTTTGTAAAATATTAAAGAGACTTTGATTATGTTTACTTTAATGTAAAGGTATATTTACAAGTTTTTTAAAGATTTGTTTTTGAAATAAAAAACCGTTATTATATGAATTACGATCTTTTAGCTGTAATTTTGCAATGATAGTCAATAAATAATGAAAATATTATAATAAACCAAAACATAACAGTAAAATATATCTAATTGATATCCCAATTGATCAAAGAAATTGGACAGGTGTAATATTTATTCTTTCACAAATCTTTTTTAAAGATATCATCAAAGAACTTTGATGAAAGTTTGACCAAATATTTGACGAATAACTTTGACAGTGTAATACGTCCCTTAATGTAATTGTTGTTGTGTTGCCATGGCAACCGCAGTGTACTGAACGTAATGGTTTCGTAACGCCTATTTATGGAGTTTTACTGGAAAGATTTAAAACAATATGGTTTCGTTACTTGAGTATGTTAAAAAAAGGAAACAGTCGTAGGAATGCCTGCAGAAGTGAAAACTGGTTATACGAAGAAGTCGTTGGTTATATTGGTCTAATCTGAGATTTTATCATTATTTTTATCTTGTCCCATTTAACGTTGAAATCCAAAAATAACTTTATGATTGTATATAGTCAAATATAATAATAAAAAAACCTAATGCTAGGTTAATCCTATACTGTACCACCACATGTTTCTTTTAATGCATTTACATTCATTACCATAGCAACCAAGTTAGCAAATTTAGACATAAAAAAAGAGAAAGCACTCCATGTCCATTTCAGAGGTATCACCAAGTAAACTATTTTAGCACAACTTATAAAAGGAGGAAAGCACAATGTCCATTTCATAGGCAGCGTGACGTGACTAAACTCATACGACTACTGAGTTTAAGAATTTGAATTTACCGCCGCCTATTTTATTTCGTCGATTTATTTATTTACGATCAGTTGTTACATTAAATTATATGAGTACGTGTGTATATATAATACAAAGAAGAAGAAATCGTCGACGAAATCAAAATCGCAGAGCGTCTCATTTTAAGTGAGTGTCGCCAGTTCGTATATTTTTACCTCGTTAAAAAAGCGCTAGGTGCGCCTAAAAACGTTTTTACTCAGAATTAATAAAATTGTCCGAGAACCGACTTTCAGAAAATTCACGCTTGAAAAGTGTCGAATTGGCCAGATACTGAGGAAAATTTCTTAATTTTTATGGAATAACCGAGAGATGCTTTAAAATGTACTTATAAAGCACTTTCCGCCAAAATATTTAATAAATCGGCTAGAAATATCCTGCTGTTAAAATGTGTAAATATTTTTTCGAGGTTAAATAAAAGAGGACCCAATGGATCGAACTTATTATAAAAAGGTGTATTATAATTTATATTATTACTTCATTAATACACTCAACACACAGTTTTAAATTATGAGTTTGTACAGCCAATTGACCATTCAATAAAAAATTTAAATATATTCAAATTTATACATTGTACGAATGCGGAAAAAATATTTAATACAAAAATATATTTCTTACCTAGTAAAATGACTACTTCAAAACACATTAAAATAAATGATGCCAACAAAACTACACAATCACAGCACTAAAACGTTTTTTTACCAAAATAACTAAATTTTCTATAACGAAACATTTTGAACGTGACTCTTTCAACGTCCGAGTACGACTGACTGCGGCATAAGCGTTGAAGGCGCTGACCTGAGCAGTGCTGCCAATACTGCGAAACGAAAACATCGTACTCGACGTGGTAGCTGTAAATTAGTATAAAACGCCTTGCGTATAAATGCGCTAGGAAAAATTTACTACAGCTGAAAATGTATAGCTTAAGTAAAATGATTTCATCCATAGGGTGTTTCTAAAATATTTTGTAACCAATGTAAATACATTTTCATTATATTACACAGAAAACAGCTGTTTTCTTTACCTATTTATAGTCAAGTAAGTCCTTCTTTCCCGTGTACTACACAGATAACTACACTGTTCTCTCTATGTATATAAAAAAGAGTGTTTGTTTCGTTTCCTTCTATTATAGACTCAAAACTATTCGGCTGATTCGACTAAAAATGTCACTTTTTATCCATATTAATGTCACGAGTATTTAAACATTACAATTACTACAGTATAAGGGGTTGAAATGGGGTTGCTACCCCTACACAATAAATATAAATTAAACTGACTTCCTACAAGCTTGATAAAATAAAACTTGAACACAGAATCTCACAAATAATACGTTTATTAACTCAAAAGCGTTTCAACGACAAAGTCGCCATCTTCAGTGATACACGAGATACAATAATCGAACTATAACTAACGTAACAGTGTTTCATGCTTCGAATCTATACGAAACTAAAAAGGGCGTGGCATGAGATTATATTACATTAGTAAGGCGTGACAAACGCTTAGCGTTATTACGACTAGCGACTAAAAATTAACTACATGACCAAACAAATTTTATTACTAAACTAATAATAATCCCAAGCAATACTTTATTAGCCGAATTTTTGAAGAAAATAAGAGCTATTACACTCGACCCAACTTGAAAACGGTTCGTCGGAGAAGGGTAAAACTTCGTTTCTATCCGTTTCAGACCATTTGGAGACGATACAAAAATTCATTAATTATATATATACGTTTTATTCCCGGATTGATAAGTGGTAGTAAATATGCTTCAAAATTGCAGCTTTTTTGGTGTAAGGGTCCTAGTAGGATCCTTCAGAAACACATTTTTTTTGTTCTTCGATCCGATTAAAATGGCGGAGTTATCGTTTTTGGGTAGAGATTTAAGGGTATATAAGTATATGGGATTTTCCCACCTTGATAAAATGGTAGAAAATATGCCTCAAAATAGCTGACATTTTTGTGGAAGGGTCCTTGTAGGATTTCCCAGACAATGATTTTTTTATTTTTCGATTTGACACAAAATGACGGCTTGTTTGATTCAAACCAAAATGGCAAAGTTAGAGCGAGGAAATTGCATTATTTCTTCGTCTCATAAGGCCCTGTGCAGTTTTTGAGCTATAACGTTCGAAAGGTAATTAAATTTACTATAACCCAGTGCAAAGGTATTTCAGGTACAGCCCCCGGAACAAGGAACAAATCTCATAGGGAACTCCCGTTATTTAATACTACAGTAGTTATTTCCTGATAAGATAATTCGGCCATAGTAATGAGGCGCTGCTTACGGGTTTTTTTTGGTTTACATTAATATAGAACTTTGTATGGGTCGTAATTCATTATTTACAATTATTTTAATATATTAAAATTTGTTAATATAACACGTTTCCCAAGTATCTATTGTGTTAATTAATTTAGTTACGTTTTTCAATAATACAGAGTTTTCTATTTTAAAATGATGGTGTTCATCTAAACATGTTTAGCCATTGCAGATGTATAAATAATAATAATAATATAATAATTGTATTTTATTGAGAAAAATGATATTAGTTTCACGTCTTCATGCTTCTTTTGGTTTGGCCTGTATATTTCTTTGCACACATTTCACAGTTTATACAATACATTCCATATTTGTCCTGTTCTTGCATTTAATCTTTAGGATCTCTTAAGGGGATTCCCTACTGAAAAATTACCATTAAAAAAAAAAATATTTTTTTATTTTTTCCTGATTCTATAGTTTATAAGGTTTAAGAAAAACATAATATATGCCACAAAAGTTCTTTATATCAGTGTGAAAAATTTATTCAAAGCAAGCGCGCACCTACTTTTGGTCGGGTTGAACTTCTTTATGTTTGCTATTTGGACTAAAAAGATTTTTTATTTTTTTAAAGTAATTGTAAAGAAGGACAACAATGTTTATTATTAGGCTTTGAATGCTTCCAATATGTAAGTAAAACATATCTTGACTACAAATACTGTTTGTGCAAGTTATTCCCCTCTATGGCTGCTAAAATAACTAATGGAATCTTTAAACACTATTTTCCGCAACTAGAAACGGAAAGTTGTAGCCTTTTTCAATTTCCATAGTAATAGCCAATTTTACTATAGTCTGGTAAAATTAATTGATTATTTCACAAAATTCTTCAAGTTTTTCGATTTTGTCAAATACTGCACAAATGTAATTCACATAACGAACCCACACTCGCGGAAGTTGGCCTACTTCATAGATTTTTAGCGTTTATTTCGAATGAACTAAAAAATAGCAATAAAACTAGACTGGGGGTTTCCCATAAAACTTCATCTTGTACATAAAACTTGTTATTAAACTGGAAACTGACACATGCACACATTTATGAGTAGGAAAACTCCCGAACTTCACTATCACTTAAACTGTTGTACACTAACTAGGCCCTACTCTTTTACAATTTCTTTAGTGTCAGCCACTGGACAAAGAGACACTACATCAAACGAGACCAAATAAACACTAAGCGTTAGAGAAATGATTTGCACAGTTTTCACAAATTCATAATGAATTGTTCTTTACGGCAAATAAAGAAGGAAGTGTAAGTTCCTGGAGGCGTGGCACTAACCTTTGGAAATTAGATAGGTTGGCGAGGTAATTCCTGACACAATAAGCCGCATCTTCTTCCCTTATTTATATATTTTTGGCAAACAATATATCCTCGGTAAAGATGGATTTGATACAGCGAGTTTTCTTCCAAGAATTCTATCCACTAAAATGTTACTGTTTTTTTTTTAAAGTTTCACTAGCGCTCTTGGCGAATTTATTAATTGGGTTTCTTCCACACACTGTATAAGGTATTTCGGTGAAAATCCCTTCATCAATTTTAGTGTATTAATTTTTGTCCATAGTTAAAATTATATTACCCTTAATGTCTATTAATGCACTTCTTTCTTTTTTAGTTCTTTCGTCACTTTTCCATATTTTTTATTCGAAGTTGGTTTAACTTTACGAGTCGTTTCTTCTTTGTCTTCTAATTTCTTCGTAATATAAGTACGAACACTTGTTTTTTACATTAAATTTTGCGATTCTCAGAGCAGTTTCGACGTCGCTATTGACAAATCTTGATCTTTTTTGCATTGCCAATGTTAAACTTGAGGCCTTTGTTTATTAAATTCAATTCGACTTGATTGTAATTTTCACTACTCTAAGTATTTACCAATTTTTGTCCGGCAAGTGAATCACTACATTTAATAACTAATTTTACCTTGTATCCGTCGTTTATGCTCATGTTTACGACGCGTTTCGAAACATGTTTCATCATCAGATTTTAAAACATTAAAATGTTCACATTACATATAACACAAAAACATTTAACTCACATCACAAAACACACAACTGTGGCATGTAATTCGGGTAGACGTCTATTTTGTATCGCGGAACGACTACTTGGATACTTATACAATGAGTTTAAAACTGTATTTAACTATTTTGTTACTTTCTTCTTCATATACACTCCGCGGCCCCATGGGGTTTGCATGACACCATTCCCTCAACTTGCCGTCTCTTTCACATCCCTAGGATACTACTGTATTTCCATGGGGAAGTTGAACTATTGCAGTGACTCTTATGGTGGGACCTAAGTAGTCAATGAGCACCGATTATAGTCTCCAGAACACGTTTCCGTGTGTAATTAAAAATTATACATGTATGTGTTCGCACTCTAACGGCCGCATTTTACTTCCGATTTGGTCCAAACTGGTACACACGTTGGTTTTCTAAGTCGCTCGGACGAGTTCGCAAGCCAAATAAATCCAACAACTTTGTTTTGACTGGAAGTAAACATTTTTAAAGATGTTTGTACTAGAATGGAACGTTTTGGGGTTTTATCTAAGCAAAATAAATTTATTAGATTGTTCTGCTCTTTTCGTTTTTTACTCGATCGTTTAGCCCGTCTTTTTACCCCAAAATCTAGCAAAACGCAAAATACAATAAAAGTAACCTGTTCAAATCCACGTGGAGGATTTTACCGTGGGGGGCAGCTTCTGATCCGAGACTGACGTCAAGCCAAGCGAAGCAGTACGTGATCCGGGTCTGGGGCTTAGGTGCAAACAAATTCTACTAATACATTGCGTACACGTAGGCAGCTATTCAGCACCTTCACGAGTAGACCGATTTCCCAAATAGTTGGTTGAAATCCTAAAACATCCTTATAGTGTATTATTTTTCAAAGGTGTTTTTTTTTGTCGCTAAGTGATATCTCCCTTAGTTTTTCATCAAAATTAATTATTCAAGCATCATTTTAAAGCTCATGTTCCCCGCTATTGATGAAAAATAGACAAACAGCTTAAAATTCATGTTTTTGTTACAAAAATTGATTACAAAACTTTTATATTATACTTCATAAGGTTCCTAATGAAATTCGCCATTTATTAACAATCTGTTTAACTAACATGAGAGCTGTTAGTTTGATTGTTTACATTATATATGCAAGTGTTATAAATTGTTAATTATAAACCAATGTAAATTAATTAACGCAATTAAACGTAATTAACTGAACTAAATCAACGAATTAAATCAAGTAAGTACTCCTAACTTGTAAAATGTTCGCACGGGTCAGCTATTATAAACTTAATTTTAGATGTTCGATAATTTATATCAGCGGTTCAGCTGCATGATAGAATTATTTAATTGTATTTTGTTTTTAGATCTCTTTTAAAAAAAATCTGTGCAATCTCTTATTTATGTTAGTACACTTAGAATCTAATTAGGCCAGTCGGTAAAGGTCAATTTAGGGTAAAAGTACCAGTAATTTGCAATACGGCTGAATTTTTTTTATAAGTACATTAAAGTATGTAGATTAACATAAAAAAAGTTTACCAGTCTATCGATTTCCCAAAGTCGAAAAAAAATCGATTATCATTTTTTTTTCGATTATCCTTAATATTTTGAGCTGGGATGAAAATAGAGGAAAATAAAAAATACCACCGTGTAAGGGAGGTATTTTTCAACAAAAAAGGTCTTATGTATTTATTTCGTCCGAGCAATGGTTTGTCTGGAAAAAATTCGATAATGCAGGTATGTATTTTGCAGCAGGGGAAATCACTAAAAGGGGACATCTTATTCATATATGAAGCGTTGGCTCATTCTAAATTGGCCGAATTTTAATATATCGAATTGAAACTTGACATAGGAGTTAAAATATATATTTTAAACATTTATGCTGAGTCTCAGCTTGTTATCTTGAAAATTACCCGATCTAGAGCCACTTGACTTATTAATGGGTTTCTCGATTTTAGGAGTACCGGACCCACCAATTCATTTTAAACAGCTCCAGTTTAGAAAATTTTCAAAATATCAACCTGAAAGTTTTTTTACAAGTTAAATATATAGATTCAAACAAGATCAAGGAGTATAAACCTTTTTTATTATTTACTTTTCAAAGCACAAGTAACTTAAAAAAGTATAATTTTAGACCTTTTTCAGATTTTTCATCAAAACGCTTGAGTTAATCGGCTGCAGATTAGTCAATTTTTTAAATATAGTTTTAAAAATAAGTGTAGCAAAAAAAAATTGTGGTTTTAACTTCTGTACCAATTTTTAAATCGATATGTTCAAAAATGTCAAAAATGGAGTCGTTGAATCCAAAAGTGTTATAGTTAAAACGAGATAGGTAAAACAGAAGACCATTTTCAAGCTCCTCGTTTTTAAAAATAACATTAATAAGTCAAGTGGCTCTAGATCGGGTAATTTTCAAGATAACAAGCTGAGACTCAGCATAAATGTTTAAAATATATATTTTAACTCCTATGTCAAGTTTCAATTCGATATAATAAAATTCGGCCAATTTAGAATGAGCCAACGCTTCATATATGAATAAGATGTCCGCTTTTAGTGATTACCCCTGCTGCAAAATACATACCTGCATTATCGAATTTTTTCCAGACAAACCATTACTCGGACGAAATAAATACATATGACCTTTTTGTTGAAAATACCTCCCCTACACGGTGGTATTTTTAATTTTCCTCTATCTTCATCCCAGCTCGAAATATTAATCATAATCGAAAAAAATGATAATCGATTTTTTTCGACTTTGGGAAATCGATAGACTGGTAAACTTTGTTTATGCTAATCTACATACTTTAATGTACTTATAAAAAAAATTCAGCCGTATTGCAAATTACTGGTAGTTGTAACCTATACCGACTGGGCTAAATGTCAACAAGAATAACTTAGTTTCATTTCAGTTCAGTATTTTAAGAAGTTAACATTTTCAAAATGGCTCGTGCTCCATTAACACTCCCAAAAGTAAAACCCCAATTTTAGACGTTCTACTACACTTACTCAGTTTCACTTATCTGGTACATTGTGCCGCAAAATAAGAAACTTCAACAAGTAAATAGACTCAAAGGATCTCAGATTTAAAGAGGCGAAACAATCAATAAAGGGGATGAAGTCGGAGGGGTAGGGTGCGACTTAAAGGCGACGAGTTAAGCCGAGTTTGGCTATTAATAAATAAGCTGAAGGGTAATTAAATGAAAGGGTGGAATCTGGAAACTGTTTTATTACTTTCTTTAGTGTGGTGATTGGATTTCGAGTGGGCGTTTACTCAGAATGAATTTAAAAATGTATTCAGTAAATAAACATTGAGCTTGACTTGTGAGAAGATATACTTCATAGAATAAAACTTGAACACAGAATCTCAAGTTAACTCACACGCGTTTCAACGACAATTCCGTCATCTTCAGTGCTACACGAGCTATAATAATCAAACAATAACTATACAAAATATGGCTAAGGCTACGGCCCCGCTAGACGACCGGGACGCCGCGACCTAGTCGCTGCGACAAAGAAAAACATGCATTGAATTATAGAGATACGGCCACGCTAGGCGACCCAGGACCC
>JAGFPH010004195.1:63142-86076 GCA_018207615.1 Philaenus spumarius
TTCTAAGACGCTTAGACGAGTTCTTTAGCTAAAAAAATTGACCGGAACTAAACCAAATTTTTGACCTGAAGTAACTTTATGTATAAGTGTGCGCACTCTAATGGACGCATTTCACGTCCGATTTGGTCCAAATTTGGTACACAGGTTGGTTTTCTAAGACGCTTAGACGAGTTCTTTAGCTAAAAAAATTGACCGGAACTAAACCAAATTTTTGACCTGAAGTAACTTTATGTATAAGTGTGCGCACTCTAATGGACGCATTTCACGTCCGATTTGGTCCAAATTTGGTACACAGGTTGGTTTTCTAAGTCGCTTGGACGAGTTCGTTACCCAAAAACATTGACCGGAAGTAGATCAAATTTGTGATCGGAAGTAACATGTATATATGTGTGCGCACTCTAACGGACGAATTTTATGTCCGATTTGGTCCAAATTTGGTACACAGGTTGGTGTTCTAAGTTGAATGGACGAGTTCGTTAGCCAAAAAAAATCGACCGGAAGTAGACCAAATTTTTAACCAGAAGTAAAAAATTGCTGAGATTTTTCGTAGGTACTAGAATAAATTTTTTTTTAAGTTTTCTTTAAAAATGCAGACGTACGAAATAATTCTGCACATTTTGTTTTTTACGCGACCTTATAGCCCATCTCTGGTTCCCCCAAAAACAATCAAAACGTAAAATACCGTAAAAGTACGAGAATTAAATCCACGGCTTTTACCGTGGTGACCGATGGCAATATATTTGGTACATGCGGGCAGCACCTTCGTGAGTGGATCAATTTCCCAAATTTTTGTTTGAAATCCAAAAACATATATGATTTAATTTTGGAAATTCGCTCAACTCACGTCAGCGGTTCAGCTGAGTGGTCGAATTATTTTTATCATTAGTAGTTGTTGTTCTTCGTTGATACTACGTCAGTCGGTCCGGACAAACTCTTATACGTATATATATACGGGGTTCCCATCCAACCCCTATGACGACTTATGGATAAGCCTTCGCAAAGAGATTATTGTATACTCTAAATATTTTTACGAAAATTACGACTGAGCGGTTACCTATACACAGCTAATGTAAGACAGAGTACGAAATAGACACGATCATCCCCAATAATTCGAATTACTACATGCATTGTTATTTCACCATTAATACTTGAATAATCAACATTTGAAACAAATTTGGATATTACCAACAAAAGGAAACAATATAATATGTAACACCAGATGTTTAACTTTGAATACAGTAAACCTTTTGTTTACTTTTACCTAATCTAAAACAAATGTTTAGTTGTGAAGAACGATTACCTGATTCTAAATTTAACGAGATGTTTACAAATACATGCATTTTGGTTTATTGTAGGCATAACCTAAAATTATGTTAAGGTTTTCATCCTTATCAGCTGTTTTATTGTTTGCTTTTATTTTTTTAACCTAGAGCAAAAAGTTGTTAATTGTGAAGATTAAATAGACTAATTAATTCTAAATGTGTTAAGTTGGTTGCTATGGTAACGCATGCAAACATCCGAATCAGCTGTTAAAGGGCCTGGAGTGAACAGCTAATCCTTATATATTATTTTTCGAATGTGCTTTTTTTTCTAAGCGATAACTCCCTTAATTCTTCATCAAAACTATTTATTCAGGCATCATTTCAAAGCTTATGTTCCCGCTATTGACGAAAAATAGACAAACAGCTTAAAATTCATGGTTTCATTACAAAAATTAACTCAATAAGTTGTATATTGCACTTCATATGGTTCCTAATGAAAGGCGCCATCTATTAATTAACAATCTATTTAACTAACATAACAGCTGTCAGTTGGATAGTTCATAAGCTTCCTAATGAAAGGCGCCATCTATTAATAATCTGTGTTCAACTAACATGACAGCTGTTATTTGGATGTTTTACAATCTATATGCAAGTGCAAGTGTAATCTATCACGCAAATCTATCAAATTAAATCAACGTAAAGCGTTATAAACTGTTGTCAAATTAAACCAACGTAAATAAATAAATGTAATTTACTTAATTAAATGAGGTAAGTAGGCTACTCCTAACATGCGAAATATTTTAGTAATTAAATATTTTAGTGATTAAAGTTTAGTAGTTTTATCTAAAGTAGTTTTTCTCAACATTGAATCTATGTCAGTCGGGATAAACCCGCTGGTGTACAGAGAGCTTGGGTTTAAACTATTGTATATCTCCACAGAATAAACGTATCGTTTTAATTAATTCCAGGGCATGCATTTAATCAGTACGCTTTGTATCATATAACAGCCCACAATCAATATGATCCCTGAAATATTGCGTAGTTAATTCGTTACTATTTGCCCCCCCCCCCCCCTAACCATCATGGCGTCCCGTTACACAATACACGTAATCACTTTATAAACTGTGCACATACCCGGCACACATGCAAATCGGATTGTCCTACTGTCTTTGATGTATCTTGACATATTATCTACAGTCGTGAAAAGGATTAACTTTCAAATGAAACAACAAAATCGTTTATGTTACTGCAGTTACAAGTATTAATAATTTGACCACGCAGCTGAACCGCTGATGTGAGTAGAGCAAATTTCCAAAATTAGGTTTATAGGCCTATGTTTTAGAGTTTCAACCGACAATTTGGAAAATAGGTCTATTCACGAAGGTGCTGAATAGCTGCAAAATAGTTCACACGCCATTCCGAATGTTGGGAGTATCTTCAACACACATATCATTGAGTGCTTCGCACGCCAACCTCCATATTGGGAGTATCTTCAATAGACAATGCATTGCGTGCTTCGCACGCCAACCTCACGGTAGAATCCACCACTTGGCTTTGAACCGGGTTCTTCTATGGTATTTTACGTTTTGATCGATTTTGACTATAAGGTCGCGAAAAAAACAAAATGTGCAGAATAACATCCTACATTTACATTTGTATAAAAAACTCAAAAACTAATTCATTTTGTAGGAAAAATCTCTAAAAATAGTTACTTCCGGTCAAAAAACGTTCTTCCGGTTTTTAGACATGTGCACCAAATTTGAACCAAATCGGACTTAAAATACGGCCACTAGAGTGCGAACACATATATACAAATATATGTACATATATATACATGATTTTTAATGACACCCCAAAACGTGTTCTGGGGACCATGATCGGTGCTCATTTGCTACTCCCGATCTAGGGTCTTACCATAAGCTCCACTGCAATAGCTCATTTTTCTCATATATCCAATGGGAATTCGCTAATAATTCGTACACGCAGCTGAACCGCCGGCGTGAGTTGACCGAATTTTCAAAGTTAAGTTTATTTGTTTCAGGATTTCGACTAACTGTTTGGGAAATTGGTCTACTCACGAAGGCGCTGAATAGAATTTGTTTGCACCTCAGCCTCCATCATATCGGCTCACGCTCGTACCCCGACCTTGCTTTATCAACTGCGCTTCGCGAGTTTGCATCCTATCAGCAGTCGGTCTCATAACAGAATCTGCCTTACGCTAAAAAACCCTCTCGTAGATTTGAACCGAGTACTTTTGTGGTTATTTCACGTTTTGATAGATTTTGGGTTTTGACATACAAGCTAAAAGGTCGTGTGAAAAAAACAAAATGTGCTGCATAATGTCATGTATTTTTAAGATAAAGCCCAAAACATTTCATTCTAGTACGAAAAATCTCAAATATAATTTACTTCAAAAATCGTGTTCCCGGTTTTTGGAATTGTTTGGTTAACGTACTCGTCCGAGGGACTTAAAAAACCAAAGTGTTTACCAAATCGTAAGTAAAATGCGAACGTTGGAGTACGAACACATATAGACATAATTTTTAATGACACCCCAAAACGGTGTCATTAACGTAGGACTTACCAGAAGAGTCACTACAATACCTCAGCTTTCCTATTGAAATTAGTTAAAAGGGGGCTAAATATTACCTACGTCTACGTCGCTAGTTCTGGGTAATGGTAAAAGAGAGTTCTGTCATTATATCGACTAATACAAAACACTGAAAATAATATTTCAAAAAAATTTAAGTTTATATTAGGGGGCTTTGCCCCCTGCTCGCTCCGCTCGAAAACCCCCGTCCCACCTCCGGGGGGGCCCCGTTCAACTTTATTTTTTCGACTTGAATTCGACTTCATAATCGACTTCATGAATTTGTGTGCCTGGAAGTTATGCAATACGTCTGCGCTACGCAATACACGTATTTAATATATTCTTATTACTTTATAATTGTGAGAAGAAGAAGTAGAAAAACTTTTTTATATAATAGAGAGATTTATTTTTCTTGTTCCTGACTCAACAGGGTCTTCTTTCCCCGCTAATTTTTCCAAGCCCGTTCCCTTGGCAGTGGTTTTGCTAGATATTAGCTATTCTTATTACTTTATAATTATGAGAAGAAGAAGTAGAAAAACTTTTTATATAATAGAGAGATTAATAACTAATTCTATTGAAACCGTTGAGTTCAAACCCGTCTGCCTTCGCCTTTTTATGCTTCAGGCATCCATAGTATTATAAATTATGAAATCCACTTCCCAATTAAAAGTTATTATAGCATCTGTTGTAAGTAAAACAAATACAGCTGCAAGTGACTACTTAAGACAGTTTCTCTAGACCACAAAGATTCCTCTAACCTTGGATTTACAAGCGAGTCGCAAACCAGATCGAAAATAAGTCCAAAGAAGCAATTAATTTTACAGCGCAAGTAAATTTCGTCTGGAATTACTTCGTCGCCTTCTTCATTTCGATTGGTTAAAAGCTTTGAATCGCTTGGGTTTGTAATTTAGAAAAAAATAAAAATTAAGATTTTGATAAACGTTTACATAAAAGCATTGGCAGATATTTCAACAACAAATTTAAAAAAATTTTATAATTAATAATTTAGAAGCGACGCCTTCTATTAAAAACGCGTTACACGGGTGTAAAGTTGGTTACATAACAAAAGTATTGAAGGCGTACAAGTAATAGTTTTATTTTTTTTTATATCTATATATATAAAAGCGAAATACCACTCACTCACTCACTCACTCACTGACTCACTCATCACGATTTCTCAAAAACTACCGAACGGATTGAAATGAAATTTGATATGTAGCTTCCTCTAGGGCCATAGGCGCTCACTAAGAAAGTGCTTGAAAAATTCGAAATTTTAGGGGGTTTTGTGGGGATCAAAGTTATTAAAAAAATATTTCTTCAAAACTACCGAACGGATTGGAATGAATTTGGTATGTAGCTTCCTCTAGGGCCATAAGTGTTCACTAAAAAAGGGTTTTAAAAAATTGGAAATTTTAGGGGGGTTTGGGGGGTAAAAATTACTAAAATCATAATTTCAGATCTTTTATTATTATGACAATAGTGCTTTTATTATTTAAGATCTATATATATAAAAGCCAAATACCACTCACTGACTGAACACTTAAAAAGATTACAATTACGTTAAAAAGACTGAAAATACCAACCACCACGGGCAACGCCGTACGGGTCAGCTAGTATATTATACTATTAAGATCACGTGCAGATTAATTTCATACACACGGGACAAATACAACTTCAAAATATTAAGTTATGTAAGATATATTACTCGTGATTTGGTTAAAGTAACTGGGGGAGTGTGCAGCGGAAAATTATCACAAAAACCGTTTTTTTATCTACTACGATGGAAAAAAATTAGATTTAAACGCACTCTCTAAACGATAGCACAGTTTCATCCGTGGACCAACAAGGAAGTCGCAATCCAGATGGAAGATAACGACCAAGGAAGCAATTAATTGTATAGCGGAAACGGAAGTAAAGGTCGTACCGGAAGTGCTTCGTTACCTTCTCTTCTATTGGTCAAACGCTTTGTATTATTCCGATCAATGTTTTTTTTAACAATCTATATATATATAAGAGACTTTGTCCTGACTGAATGACTGACTGACATAGAATCAACGTGGAGCAAAAACTACTTAAGGTACAAATACGAAAATTTAAAGGTTTATTCTTATGTGTTCAAAGACGCACACTAAGACAGGATTTTGCAAAAATTTTATTTTAAAGCGTAAAAATAGTGAAAAATCGGATAAAACAGATGTTCCGACCAAAATCTTAGCTACACATGTTTAAACGTAAAATTAAATACCTTTCTTTTCTTGTATATTCCGCTCACAGTCCTGTAACAACTTTGTGACGAACGTTTCGCCTATCTACTTAGGCATTTTCGAACCGATAACTTTTATTGAATATATCTAAATGCGCGTCAGTTTTTTTTTATTATTTTTTTTTTTTTTTTAATAACAAACATTAAACAACACATAAACACATATTACAACATTTAAAATTTCGCAAATTGTCACTATTTCATTAAAATGTATTGAGAAAATCACGCAACGGGTTCTCCCGTTCATTACTTGGTCTGTACTCGAAGTACATTACTTGGGATGGTAGTGTCTACGTCGATCTTTGTCTTACATTACCTATGTAGGACACCTCTTAGTCGTAATTTCCGTGAAAACATCAGGGAATACTACAATCCGTTTGCACTGACTTCACCATGGGTCGCCGCCGGGTTGTAAAGTAATTAAACATTATATACTTTGTATATGAAATTGCGCCGGAACTAATCAAGGAGGCTCTGGTTTTGTGTTGCATCTGTGCACAGTTCTAGTACTTCCGTTTCCGGTGGCACTGTCTTCCGGAATATTTTCATGACGTTCAACAAAGGCAGCGTTAGTAGACATCAAATGTTTGCGGATCCGAGACGAATGGGTTTTACAGATAGCGCCAATTAGGATGGAGCGCGAAGAGGGGTGTGCAAGTCTCCTACGCCGGCTCCCACCACATTTCCCCTCTCGCGGCGGAGTACAGTCAGAGCCGCCTGCCCTACCTAATTCATGTCTGCTATGTAGTCGTGTTGATTGTATATCAACACTTTTTGGTAGTGACTGTACTGAAGACTCACAGTCGAGTAGGAGAGGGTAAGACGTTACAGCGCATGCTCAAGTGACGCTTCACGCTACTTGGCACTATATGTACATTGAAATCTATCAAACTGTGGCTTCTTTCCTTTTTGCGACTTTGGAAGTAATTATTTGATACATTTTGAAAATAACTGTAGAGAAGAATATCTTATGAGTAACATTTCATGACGTAAATAAATATTATCTCTTTTACTATGTTCCAGAACAGAAAATGCGTCCGCGAAGAGCGATACAACATAAATGCAACCCGTAGTGACCCCGCGAGACTGCGCAGACTCGTACGGTTGGCTGCAATGCGCGTGAGAGATGTACACACCAGCTGACACGCCGCTGGTTACTTGATCTCGACGATGCCCAAACACAGTTCACTAGATACAGCAGTCACTTGTCTTTGGATACTGACACCTTTCACGGCCTCCTTGAGTTTAGCTATCGTCTGCGTTGCCATAACGACCAACCAGTGGCTGTTGACGGAAGAAAAGATGCCTAACCCCAACTATAACGGAACCGGGGACATGGATTATCTTCCCAAGAGGACGGTCTCTGGACTTTGGAGTATGTGTTATACGAACCGTGAGTATTTTTTTGTAGACAATTTAAGATAGTTAATCTGTACAATATAATAAAATCATGAACAGACACATATTATCACCGCAGGCAAACCAATTAGGATATAAGTTTCAGTGATGATAGGCCTAACATTTAGTGTTTTTTAGCGAATTTTTATAGGAAAGATGAGCTATTTTAGTGACTCTTATGGTGAAACCTAAGGACAGATTGGTCAATGAGCACCGATCATGGTCTCCAGAACACGTTTTGGATTGTCATCAAAAATCATATATATATATTTATGTATGTATGTGTGCGCACTCTAACGGATGCATTTTAAGTCCGATTTGGTTCAAATTTGGTACACATGTTGGTTGTCTACGTCGCTCAAACGAGTTCGTCAGCCAAAAAAAATCCAACAATCGGAAGCACGTTTTTTGACCGGAAGTAGCTATTTTTAGAGATATTCCTACGAGAATGAATTTGTTTTTGCGTTTTCTCTACAAATATAAATGTAGGATGTTAGTCTGCACATTTTGTTTTTTTACGTGACCTAGCTCACTAGGTTCCCCAAAATCGATCAAAACGTAAAATACCATAGAAGTACCCGGTTCAAAGCCATGTGATGGATTCCATCGTGGGATTGGCGTGCGAAGCACGCAATTCATTGTGTATTGAAGATACTCCCGATACGGGGGTTGGCGTGCGAAGCACGCAATGTTTTGTGTGTTGAAGATACTCCCAATATACGGAATGACGTGCGAAGCACGCAATGCATTGTGTATTGAATACACTCCCAATATGGGGATTGGCGTGCGAAGCACTTAATGCTTTGTGTATTCAAGATACTCCCAAATGGCGTGCGAACCATTTTGCAGCTATTGAGCACCGTCGTGAATAGACCTATTTCCCAAATTGTTGAAACCTTATTTTGGAAATTTACTCAACTCACGTCAGCGGTTCAGGTGAGTGGTCGAATTATTTTTATATATTAGTAGGTTGCGTAGATAATACACGTACAAATCTAGGAGAGAATACATAATTAAATTACAAGAATTACTAATAGCTCAAAGTGCAAACTAGATGTTGAAGAGAAAGAGTTAATCTATATAAATTATACATTAAAATAAACTAAAGCAGTTTGTTATTATTACTCTGGTGGTTTTCTACAAAATTAACTCGAACAAAATGTGAAAATGTCTGCTACAAACTTTAAGGTAAAATAGGGTTCAAACGGACTAAAAAACTAACAGGTTTTAACTGATTTTCTACTCCCCAAATCCCTCAGAACGTCCCATACAAAAGATTGTATTCAGCAGTTATGCCCTCCCCCCTTAAATTTGATTCTGTACCGCCCCTGCCTGAGTTAAAAGCTAACTGCCGAAACTAGTTGTTTTCCAATTTGGTTAACGTGTTAATCACTCGCTAGAAATACTTCACACTGTTCAGCTTAAAATTATGATGGAGTGCAAATTGAAATCAACGATGACAATCAGCAGTCGGACGCCACTAACTTAACTTCAACCATATAGTACAATCCTTATACTGTTTCTCGTAGAGATGAAAGCACGTACTGCGCAGGCGTGAGTAACCATAGCAACTTCACACCGCTAGCATTTGTAGTAATTGAATTCGGTACTACAACACTGTGTGAAACTTGGTGGGTTTGCTACAGAAGTTCCTAATCTGTTTAGTGACTAACTATATATGTAAATAATTCAACCGCGCAGCTGAATCGGTGGAGCGAATCTCCACAGTTAAGTTTATATGTTTTAGGTTTTCAACCAACAATTTTTGAAATTGGACTACTCATGAAGGCGGTGAATAGCTGCCTGTGTGTACGAAATATATTAGAAGAATTTGTTTACTTGTCTGTTGTAGGCACCACCTGAGTATAGATCGGACAGAGGTGGTTCAGTCAGGTCAGGTTATGATAAATATGTCAATCCTACGTCCGTTATACCTGTTACCGCTTGTTTGGTAATAACGAGTCTCACTTCTGGATACAAAGGTCGTTCAGGCTCTCATTGTTGTGCGTCAATCTAGTTGCCTTCTGCTTTTGATAACGTGCGTATTAGTAATTGCTGTTTTGTTCACTGTACTGTCCAGTTTTAATTATGAGCGATAGCGTTTTGATTTGGAATATATAGATCATTCAATAGAGCAAAATAAAAGGCTAATTTTGTTATTAAATTTAACAGTGACTTTAAGGGTAGCAAATAGGTATGTAAAGTACAAAAACTATCAGGCAATGAGCTTTTGCCCATTTATTATAAACGAAAATAACAATAAATTAGGTATTTTTGACTTTTTCGTTGATATTTAAAAAAGTTATGAATAGATCACTACACTTCCAATAGGATATTTGTAGAGAATTACAAAACCTACAATATGTTTTTTTATAGACCCCAATCGGACATTTTCTACCGAGAAAAATAGAAAAAACGCTTGAAAATTACTATTTTCCAAAAATTCATATCTTTGTTAATTTACAATATTAAGGGCAGATCTTTCGGAAAATAATTGTTTATTATGTGTACTTCAAACAGGCATAAGATGAAATTTGTCGCATTAATAGTTTTTACACAATTACATTATAAACAAATTAAGTTAATTTATAATTACATTATAAACAAATCTTGCATAATGCGTCCTATTAACCTGAGTGGCCAGAATTAAATTTGCCAAACGCATTGTGAAAGAAGGCATTAAAAGCGGAGTAAAGCCTGATACCATTCTCTTATCCTCAGCAGTTGGTTCAACCACTATCACTGCCTCTCTCGCCGTTGGTCGCAAATTTACGCGTTTCGCGCTATGTTCGAAAGCATTTTATCATACTTTATCAACCTTATTCAAAAATCGAAAACAAATTGTAGGATTTAATTACTTTTTTTAGAATGCGTTTGGTAAATTTAAATCTGGCCACTCAGGTTAATTATGCAAGATAATGACCTAATTTGTTTATAATGTAATTTTTTTAAACAATTAATGCGACAAATGTCATCTTATGCCTGTTTGAAGTACATATAATAAACAATTATTTTCCGAATGATTTGCCCAAAATTGTAAATTAACAAAGATATAGATTTTTGAAAAATAGTAGTCTTCAAGCGTTTTTCCTACTTATCTCGGTAAAAAATGGTCCGATTGTTTTTTTTTTTTTTTAATTCTTTACAAATGTTGCATTGGAAGTATAGAGATCTATTCATAACTTTTTATATCAACGAAAAACCCCAAAAATGCCTAATTTATTGTTATTTTTGTTTAGAAAAAATGCGCAAAAGCTCATTACCTGATAGTTTTTGTATTTTACATACCTATGTGCTACCCTTAAAGTCACTGTGGATGTCGCTTGCTGTTAAATTCAATAACATTAACAAATCTCTATTGATTGGGCTATACCTAAAACCGAGGAAAGACTGAGCGTTTTTTACAAGATAAAACAGTATTGCCAACTAATAAACAAAGTAAAACTGACATGAAATGCGTCTGTATTTTGGACGACAAAAATTTTGGAAATGTAACGTCAAATCGTGTAGTAAACGAAATAATCCCCGTGTTGCCACTTGGTCCCAGAACAGTAAATTACCACTCACTACTAACAATTGTTCGATTTTTGTATTGTTACTCACAAGAAATGAACTCAGTGAAATAGTGTCTACTGCAGTTGATTGGATTAACTGCATGCGTAAGGTTTGTGTGTTTTATGTCGAAAATAAAAACTGTGGTAAAATTAGAGGGGTCAGGAAAATTGTGGAGATTGACGACAGTTTGTTTAGAAAAAGAAAAAGTAATACTGGTCGAGTTTTACCACAACAGTGGGTATTTGGTGGATTGTGACGCAAGACTGGAAGGCGTTCTTTTAGTTAAATCTCAAAGAAGAGTGTTGTTACGCTTTATTGAACCAGGTACCACAATAATATCTGATTGTTGAAAGGGGCTCTGATGAAGTGCATAAAGCGGGGTACGAAAATTTTACCTTGAATCACAAATATAATTTTGTAGATCCGGGAAATGGGGCAAATACCCATTGAGTCGAGTAAATGTGGGGATCGGCTAGATGGCGGAATAAAAAGGAGAACTGCACGACACCACTTAAGGCCATGCCACACCGAGCTCGCTCCCGCGGCGGACGCGAAGTTTGAAAAATCGCTCACCGTGTTAACAAATGGAACAGGTCACACAGAGCAGCCGCGCGCCCGCGGGCGCGCGGTAGTGTCCGCCACTACCACTTGCTGAGCGATTATTTTGAACTACCGAGGCGGGAGTGTGGTCTTGCGCATGCGCAGGGGTGCGCCTCGAACGGCCAAGGCCATCGCCATCTCGCTTGTCGCGCCACCACCACTACGTCGCGACTGTGATCCTTATTTGACGTTGTGTTTTATTGTTTTTCTTGTTGCCATCATGGAACAACTTAATGAAGAAGTTCGGAAAAGGCCGATGTTTTGGGACAGTAGAAGTGAACTCTACAAAGATGCTATACGGAAGGATAAGGAGTGGGAGGAAATTGCCCACATTCTAGAAAAAGAAAGTAAGTACAAACAAACTAAACTCATGCTTAGTTTTAACACCACGGAAATCATGCGCTTCAATTTAAACTTGAGTATCAGTTCCTCGTCACTACTAGAATCGTCTTCCACCCACGGAACACTATTTCTTAGGAAGTCGCGGTTGCACCAAGGTACATCGGACGACATCTTGTTCACTACTAGCAGTGGCCGATATTCGAAGTGACAACGCTGTTGTCGCCGAGATGAGCTTGACCACTCTCACCTCAAAACTCCCGGGCGGGCGCGGTACTTTTGGTGTGGACTGGCTTGTGGTAAAACGTCCGCGCGCTACCGTCCCTCGGCGGTAGAGGCGGATGTCGGTGTGGCATTACCTTTATATCAAAGCCCACTAAAGCATACCGTTGCGAGGCGGCCAATAGGATGGGCGCGCAGCGTTGCCATATCTACTAGCCTCGAACACTCCTGGTATTTACCGCTCGCGACTTGATCGCACAGTTTAAAGAATTATAAATGCGTTGAGTCAGCCGCATTCAGTTAGAAGCGTTGGAAGAACGTGACAACGTCGCACTACGGCGATTGGAGCGTTCAAGGTCTCGGTGTACACAAGCCCGTCCCTCAACGGTATTCTTTAGTGGGCTTTGATATAGACTCGCATATAGCAGAGTACATGAGGTGCTCGGGTGTAGCTGCTGCCGGCGGCGATGCCTTCACAACACTTCTTGCCGACATTAACACCTTTTGGGAGTCAGCACTCAATACTGTGTCATCGTAAACCGATAAAAAAAAATGTAAATACAGGTCTGTACTTTATACTAATATATTTGTCTTTTCTTGTAGGGAAAAATAACCCTTAAAAGAAGGGGGTGCCTATAACCGACAGCTTCGTCTTACGCACTGCTTCGTTCCATTCACAGCGGAATACGTTTGTACCTCTTCTGTGCGGCCTTGGGTTAAAGACTGATTCGCTTGCTCGCAGCTTACAAACTTGGCCGTAAGTCTCGGATCAAAAGATGCCCCACGACAAACAATGCCCCCCACGTGGATTTCAACCGGGTATTTTTATGGCATCTTACGTTTTGATCGATTTTGGGGGAACCAAACGTGTAAAAAAACAAAACGTGCAAATCTAAAAAATAGATACTTCCTGTCCAAAAACGTGCTGTTGTGTATTTTTTTTTTTTTGCTAACTAACTCATCCGAACCACTTCGGATCAACCAAATTTGGACCAAATCGGACGTAAAATACGGCCGTTAGATTGCGAACACATTTATATATACAAATTTTAATGACACCCCAAACGTTTTCTGGGGACCATGATCGGTGCTAATTCACTACTCCCGACCTCAGGTCTCACTGCGATAGCTCATCTTTCCTATGGAAATTCGCTAGTAAGAATTATTCTAATCAACAAATCAATTTCGGCTCGGCCTGCAGGCACAGGTAAATGTCACAGTTCCCATTCGCTGACATAAGCTAAGTACTAAACAAATGTATTCACTTCTTGCCTTTAAGTTTGCACTTATCAAAAATGTTCCCGAAAAAAATGTTTGTTACTATTTACAACAATTTCAAACGAGGTCGATACTGTGTATGGTTAAGGGTGTTTTTGAAAGTGTTAAGTGCGTATAAGAGAGCAGATTATGTATGTAGAATTAATTTAATTTATTGTAAGGCAGATCTCGAGGAGTAAACATAAATATAAATAATCAAACATCATAAACCAAGTAAATCATTTTATCTACACTAATATCATAAAGAGGTAAAATTTGTGTGTTTGTATGTAGGAAGTAATCTGTGGAACTACTGAACCAATTGAAACTTTTTATAAAAAAAGCTACAATATTTCTGAGTAACATAGGTTAGAATTAATTTTGTTAAAATATTTTTTATTTCAATATTTGTAAATTTATTTCGTGCATCTATACAGGCGTACTGGACATGTCTAGTGCAAATTTGGTTGAAATCGATCGAATAGTTTTCTCTCTAGCTTTGTATACATACAGACACACATACAGACATACAGACATGCAGACATACAGACATACATACAGACATACATACAGACAGGCATTTTGTAAAAACCACTTTTTTGGACTCAGGGGGTCCCAAAACGGATATTTCCACAAAAATCTCAACATCGATTTTTTTTGCGATCACTATACTTTCTCTATACTATAGTATAGTGAGAAAGTAAAAAGGGTTTTATTAATTGGTTGCTATGGCAATGACAAATATAAAATACGAAAAACCATCCAATAAACATAAAATGTTTGTTCATCAGTCTAGGCCTAACCTAAAATTATTGTGTGTACATTTAATTTATTTTACCTGCCTTGTATTTTAAAATTATTGTATGTATGTTGCCGTTAAGACAGGTAAAATAAATTAAACATACACATAATAATATTTTAGGTTAGGCCTAGATGGATGTACTGACATTTTATGTTTATTGAAGGTATTTACAATGAATGGACATTTAACTGTGTTTACCATCTTAGCTTTGATGTTATAATTAATTCCTTTATTATAATAAACGGATGGAAACAGTAAATATTTGTATAAAACATCTGGTGTGCACATCACACAACTTTCCTTACCAAAATAGATGCTGTATCAATTACCAAATTTTTCGAGCGAGAGATTGATGATATCATTTTCGAGTTAATAGGAGTATCCGTTTCGAAGAAAGCGGTACTAACTTCAAAACGGTTAATCCCACGGACCTGATTTTGGTCTCAATCGATTTCTCACCCCCAAAAATGTCAAGGTCGATACCAAACACGGCTAGTTTAATAAAAAAAGTCATTTTTGCCCCCAAAAAGGGCGTTTTTGGGGTCAATTTTTGAGAAAATGGAAAAAGTTGAGTGGGGTATCTTTTTTGACATTCTTTTGGACGCTGAATCGAATGAGACCATTTTCAAGTCGATAGGACCAGCCATTTCGGAGATACAAACAAAATAACTTGCGTTTTTGTAATAACTTTTTTCAACGAATTTTTAAGGGTATATAGCGTACATAGCGTGTTAAGGGGGTCTGAGTAGAGTATGTTAGCAAAGTTTAATCAAAATCGTTAGAGGGGTTTTGGAGTAAATACCAAAAATGTGCTAAAAACTGGTCCCACGGTAAGACACCACCTCCGATTTGCTTCAAATTTACATGGGTTTAATTGTTTACGTGTTTGAAGATATCCTGTAAATTTCAGTTCGATCGTCCAGCCGTTTGCCCTGTGCACTCCGGACACACACACACACACAGACACACAGACAGACCAATTGCCAAAAATGCATTTTTTGTACTCAGGGGGCCTTGAAACGTAAAGATATTATGAAAACTCGACATCGAATTTTTGGGTCGATCGCAATACTTACCTTACCTAGTATAGGGTAAGGAAAGTAAAAACAATCTAATAATAAACGGTATTTGAAAGATTAAAATTATGTGTGTATGTTGCCGTTAAGGCTGGTAAAAGAATTGAAGAAAAGGCGTGATGAACTTCGTTCCTGACGGGGGTCCCACGACCGCACACATATACTTTTATACAAGGCTTAAAATTATTAATCAGGCCTTGACTTGTAAAGTAATTATGTCAGTACTATTTTAATAAAATTAGCCGCCAGGAGTGTTTGCAAACACCTCAGAATCAATTTTATTTAAATCAGTCGCAATTCAAGCTCATTAATAACCCAAACTAAATATTAGGCCTAATTAATGCAAGATCTTAGAGCTTAATAAAGCTGTAGCTGAAAAGTTGAACTAAATATAAATTATCGATTGAACTAAGTGCTTACTATCAAATAAATATGATTAATCAAGATATAATAGAAGGTATTATGGTCTAGAAAAGATACTACATTTTATGCTAGTAATTAAGAAATTTGCATTGTAAATAAGTTCCGTAAGTTAGATTTTAATTAAGCGACGGCTATATTTATGAGATCTAATAATATGTATTTGTTTCAAGTAGATAATTGAAATTGCTAAGCATACTTGTTGAAACAGATAATTCAATTTTCCAATACAGAACTATTTTAATTAAACTCGAAATCTCCTCTCTACTTATTTCAACCTAGTTCTTTAGAGTCATCGCGCATTCCGAACAAAATTTTGATTCGTAACTACTCGCACAGAATCAAATAAATTTACTTTCATGAATTTACAACATTAACTTATAAGGTGGGTGCGTCTAAACTCGCATGGTGTAGCAACAACTTACATGGTGAAGGCAAGGCTTTCAAAGCAACTTACATGCTGATGGTCACCATTCATACCAACATCTTATACAGTTGAATAACCACTGCGCCCAAATACAGTAATCAATCGTTAAATGTCTATAAATAATCTTGTTTCCACAAACAATCTATACATTTTTATAATAACAATAGTGAACTCGGCAATTCTTCGCTATTGCTTGTTTAATTTTAAGAGAAGTTATAACATTTCCTCCCTTTCACTTAAGAAATCGAATTCCAAATGTTTTTTAAAAATCAATTAAGAGTAACATTAAATAATTTTAGCTTTTTAGTCTGTACGATTTTAGTGCAATTTATTTTTATTGTATATGGCATGCAGGGTTATTTTGATTGTAGCTAGCCCATTTAAATATATTTGTTTGTAGTGGCCATATTCTCTAATCAATCCTGGTACTAATATTGTGACATTTTAGTGAAAAAAAGTTTTCTTGAGCATATAGAAAAAGTAAGTGTACTGATTACTAATTAATTTTAAGGGTAGTTATTCCATTTCACCCCTTTGACTTGCAAATAGTAATCAAATTGCAAATATTTTTGTATATCACTTAAAAATAATCAACTCCTATAAAAGCGAATGTACGCCCGTACGTACGTGAGTAACATATAACTGCTGATTTCACCCATCATCTGTAATGACCAGCGTAGATTATACTTTGGGGTTATTTTTACAACTTCAATCATTATAATTCCTTGTGAAGTTGATTTTTTTATATACGAGCTATAGAACTAAATTTTGTATGCTATAATACGTTATAAGATTTGCTATAATACGTTATAAGATTTGCTTTGAGATTATAAACTGTATATAAATATAACCTTTTTTCATCAATATATTCGTTTATACAAATTTAAAAAAGAGATACATTTTCGTTTAACTTCGGAACCATTCGTACATCTTCGTATAACATATAAACAATTCGATTATTAATTTCTTCACTATAATATTAATAAATTTTTAATCATTGATCTGTCAATATGAAATAAAAAGCAATTAAAAGATAATATTTTTATCTTTCTTAAAATGTATAGTAACGTATAAAAATTTTACTTGTGTTTGGGGCTTCAGTGTTTCTAATTGATATAATAATGTGTATAAATAAAATTTTTTAACAAATAGGCCTACAGTTTTATAATTCTTATAGTTGCCCTCATTTACCGAGTTAAAAATCCCCGACAGCACAGTTAGGTAGACTTAGATAAAGTCTGTTGTTCTTAAATAATATTTTTTTACATGATGTATTTCTAATGTGTATCTAATTAATCTACCTGTGATTTTTCACGGGGGCTTACTAGTATTACATAAATAATTTTAGCTGTACAGCTTGTTTGAAGTTAGTTAATTTATATTCATTGCATAGCAACCCCATTGCAATCCCTTAGACTGTAGTAATTGTAATGCCAAAACACTCCTGGAAAAGATACGGAGAAACTGTGAAATGTTTAGTGAAATCGTTCGAATAGTTTTCAAGTCTATAGAGGACAAAGCAGCAAGCAAAATAACGTTTATTTTCATATGTAGAGAGCAATGCTGTCATCACACTTACCCAAATGTATTCTGTTTTCTCTAAGCATTAGTAAATGCGCAAAGCCAGATTTAATCAGGAAAATCAAAGAAGCAGAAATTTGAAGGGAAGTGGAGATTAGGCAGGATAAACTCTAAAATGCAAAGTGCTTAGTTAAATACATTAGCCGAGTTAACAGACTGTACTTCTATCTGACATAGGGATTGTATAATATATATATATATATATATATATATGTTTCTACTACAAAAACAGTATATTATTATTATGATTGAGTAGTCAGCTAGATAATTATGATATTTTTTATTTTGTTCCGATCAAAATACGTGCTTCCGATTGTTGGATTTTTTTGGATAACGAACTCGACCGAGCTGCTTAGAAAACCAACGTGTGTACCAAATTTTGTCCAAATCGAACGTAAAATGAGACCATTAGAGTACGAACACACATACATATATATTTATATATATATACAATTTTAATGACCCCCAAAAACATGTTCTGGGGACCATGATCGGTGCTCATTAATTACTCCCGACCTTAGGTCCCACCATAATAAGTAGTCACTGGACTTCAAATTTGATGGTAATACAGGACGTTTGCTATGAGAACTTTTACCAGGATAAAAACAAACATAACGTTCTCTTATGCATTTTTAAATGTTTAAATAACTGTACAGTGCTTACCAGATTGTTTGTTTTGTCCAGCTGGGGAACGTGACCTACACTGCCATAACATCGAGTACTTCTCCAAGGAAGAATACAGCCCTGATCCTAACGACTCCACGATGGCGATACCATGTAAGTGTGGTAAGGTAAAAACGCTTATTGTAGGTTAACCACAGTAGGTAGATACACTCCGGTACGTGTAAACACATTACAATCCCATTCGGTGTCATTATAAAGCAAGTTAACCGCCACACAACAGAACTCAAAAATGTTTCATTGTGCATTTTGAAGTGCAAAGTTTGGCACCCTAAAATATAAATATTTTATTTTACATGGTGAGGAAGTATCGTTCAAAAGAACTTTATCTAATGATATCAATCAACTTTTTTTAGAATATCGTAATACGCAGTTCTTAAGATATTTTATAAAATTTTGCTCGAAACCTCACCCCCTTGTCCTGTATAATTTGTAGTTCATGGGCCATCCAATATTTTATTGAATGAAGTTTTACCTTTAAACTAAAAATATTGGAGTTACAAAAATACAGGATGTGGAAAAAATTGGGGGGTAAAAATTAAGGGTCAAAAAGAAAAAATGGGTTTTTTTTTAATTTGTGGGGCAAACACCGATAACACCCATTTTGGTAATGGCGAAATGTACCTTTTTTGAAGGTAACCCCCTACTTTTCAACCCCTATTTCGAGGTCAAACTTCATCATGAAAACATTTATATAAACATCGGTAAAAAAAAACCTTTGTTAGAGAATCAAGGGCATTCCATTCTACAACATGTAGTATGGATATTAAATTATATAAAATATTTCTGTTAAAAATATGTTATTTAATTTTTTTATAAAAAATTTTAGTAAAATCTTTGTTTAATCATTTATTAAAATCTTTACTATAGGAACTAATGTATATCCATATTACAGGTTGTACAATGAAATGTCCTCTTCAAAATTAAAAAAAAAATTATGAGGGTATCTCAAATACAACTTGAGTTATGTCTGCCACAGTAAATGAAAACGTGTGAAAACAAAACTTTCGGAAAACGGCCTAGAAAAAGACTCAGTTATTTGGAGAATATGCCTCTGCTAGATTTTGCTGATTCTTTAACTTGACAATTTGAGTACCAGAACTGTATCTGCAGAAGTCAACTAGAAACCTGGGGCTAAACACAAAAGATCGGGGTCGAAAAACATACTTTTTCACGAACATGCTAAATCGCCACTGAAACAAAGAAACTTTTATTACAAAATCTGTAGAGATTTAAATTTAGAGAAAATGTAAGTAAAGTCGAAAAACTTATCACAAAACTATAAATTCTGAAAACCAAACACTGCCCCGTTTCTTTTTGTTACCCGTATGGTGTAAAAAGTAAGTTCGAAATGTAGATTCACGGTATTTAACATTTTTATTTATCATTTACAACTTCAACTTTACTAAATTCCGGTAGGCGTAAAACCGAACATCGCCTAATGGTAAATAAATAACTCCTGCAACGAAGCCAAATTTCACTGAGAAAAATTCTCCCAGCACGCTAGTAAAAATTTTAGAAACCCATTTTTGTAGAAAAACAAACACAACTAAAAATTTTGAAAAATCAAGCACTCCCTGGAAATTTTGAAAATCAATGGAGATATTCACTGTAGTTGGTTTAAAAGTCACAATCAATGATGGAAATAAAAGTATTGTGCAAGAATTAGATCAAAAAACTGATTTCGTAATACAAATACTTTGAGAGAAGTAGACTTAAAATTTATAATTTGATGATTCTAGGCCATATCCTATTTTGAAAAAGTGGACGGAATAAAATTTTAAGTCGAAGTCAAAAAAATAAATACATGTTTTTAAATTGGGAGTCAAAGACCCTAAACGAGCTTAGCCTCCAGCTCTAACGTCGCCTATTTCACGATGAAGCCCTATACTTCAACCCCCATTTCGAGGTCAAACTTTACCCCTAAAATACGGGAGAGCCAATAACTGGCAAATTATAACTACTGGTCGAGATTTTGTAAAAAAAGTGTTGCAAAATATGAATAAGGTTACCGATTTGTGAGCCGTCAACTGCTTTCACTGGTCTCCACCTCGGATGCACAATTATGCAAATCGCGGTTATTGTTATTGGTTAGCTGATTATTTCGGTGTACTGAATATAAGATGTGCTGAACGTTACGGAGCCTTTGATGCAGAGTCTAACGAACTTTTCAATTTCTCATTCTTTTCCAGATTCACTTCGAGGTTTGACCAACACGTAAAAGAGTAGACATACTATTTAAGTTACTTTTATTACAACGATAGTGGTTCTACAATTCTGGAACGTCTAAAATATCTTGAAACAGATAAAACTTGGCTTTGTGGTCAGTGAAGAGAACGCGAGCCAAGTTTTCTAAGAAAGCGAATTAACTTCGGGTTTAAGTCCAACACGTGTGATAAATGACTTACAGCATGTAACACCATCTATCGTGTTTTCCCGTAATCTCAACAAATGCCGTAAACTCGACCTGGTCCTGCACGTGGATTAACTTGGCGAAACATATGTTTTGGGGATACAAATGGTGTCTGTGTAATGAAATGTCCACATTGAAAAATCCGCTGCGTTATACAGGGTGTTTCGAAAATTGAGGGCGTTGTTCCTGCGATCAATATGAGTAAAATGTTTGATCAACTTAGAATCGCAATTAATTAGTTCCCCGACTAAGCGAAATTTTTAATTTTTGTATTCTTGACTCAGTACGTCAAGAATGGTTCATTGTTGTGCAATGTAATCTGTATACAATAATAATACACATATCTACAAAAATTAATTGTGTATAATTGGACAATAAAACATATATTATTAATGCATCCAGACTGGTTTTAAAAGTTGCTTGTGTAGTAGTATTTTGTTCTGTAAATCATAGTTAGACTGTCACCCTGGAAGCCAATGAATCTGTATATATAAAAGAAGAAGTCCTTACTGACACAATCAACTTACAGCCAAAACTATGATAGCTAGAAACGTAAAATGTGCTGGGTACCTTCATTCCACGATGTAGATGCGCACTAAGAAAGAGTTTTGCAAAATATTGATTTTAAGAGTTAAAAATTGTCAAAACACGGCGGTACACTATAACAGCCCTTATGACAGACAAAACAGCTGATTTGAAACAAAAGCTTAGCAATACAATTCTAGTTGTTGCCTATTAACATTTACATTCATTACCATAGCAACCAACTTAGCAAATTTAGAATCAGTTAATTATGTTTCACAACAAACAGTTTTCTTAGAGTAGGTTAACAAAATAAATACAAACACAAACGAACTGGCACATACTTTCTCACAAACATATTTAAATTATCAAACAGATTCACTGTGACTTCATAATTGTAGGAGAGGTGATTTATTAAAGTAGGAGATTTACTAATACATATTATTATTATCTAGAGAGAAAACTATTCGATCGATTTCAAACAAATTTGCACCAAACACGTCAATTAGGCCTATATAGATGCATGATAAAAAGGTTTAGAAAAATTTTGAAAAACAACCCCCTTTATGGCCAAAAACCCCCAAAAATCAGTTATCATTATTATTATTTGCTAAACGAAAGTTTTTAGAAAGATGCGGTTTTTGTATATGGTAGGGTACATTAAAGGCTACAAATATGCCAAATTTGATCAAAATCGTTAGAGCCGTTTTTTATTAAAAAAAATAATAACTGATTTTTTTGATTTTTTTTGCCAAAAATGGGGTTGTTTTTCAAAAATTTTCAAACCTGTTTTTCGTGCATCTATACAGGCCTATTTGACATGTCTGGTGCAAATTTGTTTGAAATCGATCGAATAGTTTTCGCTCTAGCTTTGTATACATACAGACATACAGACAGACATTTTGTAAAAAACACTTTTTTGGACTCAGGGGTCCCAAAACGGATATTTCCACAAAAATCTCAACATCGATTTTTTTGCGATCACTATACTTTATACTATAGTACAGTGAGAAAATAAAAGGTTTACTGTATTATAATTATTGAAACATCTGTTGTTACACATTCTAAATAAAATAACTTATTTGGATGAAAAACTGGTCACATATTTTGGCTAGACACATAGGCCTACAGAACCAAAACATATTTCTTGAAACCATTAACCACAGCAATATAATTCGCAAATTTAGATTCAGGTACTTATTCTTCACATTTTAGATTAGGTAATAGCAAACATAAACAATGAAAAAGGCTTACTATAGTTTAAACAACTATCACTATTAAAATTATGCCAACTTTAAACTGTACTAGGCATAGTTTACTAGTTTGAAACACTGCTTTGCCGGATCTCATTTTGGGCGTATTTTATAGCTTGAAAATTACATCTCTTCTGTATAAAAATAAAAAATCTGTGCCCTAATCAATCATCAGTCCCTTGAAAATATCACAGTATACAATAATCTCTTTGCACTTGCTTCACCGCGGGGGTTGGAGAGCAGTGGGTTGGAGAGCAGGGGGTTGGAGAGCAG
>JAGFPH010004195.1:95441-105464 GCA_018207615.1 Philaenus spumarius
TGCAAGTTAAAGTAGTGGTATTTTAGTTATGTAAAAGCCAGACTTTTAGCTAGTGTAGTTTTGGCCTAACCAAGTTTTTTTTTAATTGTGTATTTAAGTTGCATTTATGTTGTTCTATCGCCCAAAAAAATTTAACGCTAGGTCCAGATCCCCCCGTATAATGCCTTTAATTTCAATTTCAATTTATTTGATTTGTGAAAATTTTAGGCTTATTACAAAAAAAAAACTATTGTCTTCTATCATAGTAGTGTTTTCCAACTAAACTGAGCTACATTTTCTTAAAACTACAATGTTATGTTTTCCTTTTTCCCCAAAACCACCGTTAGGGAGTGCATACCAGGACGAAACACTCCCGTACAGTCCTCTTCAATTTAACCTATCTTTAATCGAATTTTACAGATAATCTTTTGTAATTTACAGGAAATCGTTCATAAACATCTAAATTATAATTCATAGGTGACACAAATTTGTATTTATACATTTTTATTAAAAATGTTCTCTTATAAAAATTAGGAAAAACGTGATTTTCAATCGAGTCACTTGATAGCAGTAAAACATCGAAGCGAATTTTGTTACCTACTCACTGTACATTGGAGCTTTCAGCAAATTTAAATGTCATAAGTACATGGCGGAAACTAAAAATAAGACCGGCATTAGTAATAATAGTAAAATGTGTCTTCCTGCGGCATCGTAGCTCCCAAATGGCTGAACATATTTTCTTGAATCATAGCTAAACATACTCTCGATCAAGTCCCCTTTCCAAAAAACAAAATTAAATCAAAATCTGTTCATCCGTTTTGGAGATACGATGCCACAGACAGATACACAGATACAGTCACACAGATACACAAGTTAAACCTGTTTGCGTCGGGGGTTAAAAAATTAAAGTGTATACAAGCGGTATTCTAGCCGCGATCGAGCGCTTTACCAATGTAATATCATAGGCCAGCCTTCTAAAGATTGGCTTCACTCACTGGATTCTATGCTTTTACTCAGTGGTATTGCTCCCTTAACTTTCAGTCATTTTCATTTGCAACTTCAACTTTGACAATACCTTGACGTTGTTCTGTTTACAGTTTCTTGCTATATGTGAGCGGGTTCATGACGATAGAAGCGGCCGGCACATGCGCAATCTTTCTTTACATCTATTCTACAGAGAAAGATTGGACGGCCAAGAGACTAGAGCTGCACTCTATGAACCATCGGAGGAAAGACTCCGCTTCTTCGGTGATACTAAACTTGGACCAACAGATATATACTGGAGGTAAGGATTTATGTATGTAGTTCATTAACACGTCGTCCTAGCTGTTTGCGTCAGGGATAAAGGGAAACATGATGGTGGCAGCTGCTTTTAGGTACTCAGAAGTAATAACTCGAAAACTACCGCCCCGATTCCAACAAATATTTTGGGCCAAATATAATTTACACCGTCCAACAACTATGCCACTGACAAAAAATAAATCGCCACTGATAGTTTCAAACAATTACGTAAAATGCATAAAACAAAAGAGGTCGTATATGGATCTTTCGATTTGAACGACTTAGCCGAGGAATCGAAAAATTATAACTTTATAAATGAATCGATTCTCTTGGATAATTGAGTCGTTCTATTTGAATGATCTAACAGAAGAATCGAAGAGTCACAACTCACTTTAGAAGAACAGCTTCGGGTGGATATTGAGTCATTCGATTTAAACGATCTCGCGGAAGAACTGAAAGAGTCGTAACTCACTTTAGAAGTGAACTGATTTGCGTTGATAATTGAGTCATTCTATTTGAATGATCTAACCGAAGAATCGAAACAGTCGTAACTCACTTTAGAAGAACCGATTCGAGTGGATAATTGAGTAGGCCTAATTCGATTTGAACGATCTCGCTGAAGAATCGAAAGTGTCATAACTCCCTTTGAAGAGAATCGATTTGCGTGGATAATTGACTCATTTGATTTTAACGAACTAACCGAATAATCTAAAAGTCGTTACTGAATTTAGAAGAGAATCACTTCGCATATATAATTGAGTCGTTCGAGTTGAACGATTCATAACTCACTTTAGAAGGGAATAAATTCTCGTAGATGATTGAGTCATTCGATTTGAACGATCTCGCGGAAGAATCGTAACTCACTGAAGTGAACTGATTCGCGTGGATAGTTGAGTCATTTGATTTTAACGATCTCACGCCGGGTAAACCCGATTCGCATGGATAATTGAGTCGTACGATTTGAATGATTCAACCAAAGAATCGAAAGAGTCATAACCCACCTTAGCAATGAACCTAATTAGGTAATAAAGGAAACTAAACACTTCTTGTATATTCTAAAGCAAGTAAACTTACAATTCTGTTTAAAAATTGCGGAGTGGATCGGTTTGTCTCTCGTCCGTAAAAACTTGACATGTTTACAAAATTAAAACATTAAAATGAATCGACTCGTGAACCGATTCTTCCGAACGAGTTCATTCAAAGAATTTGGTTTATCTAAAATAATCGTCTTGACGATAACTAGTTTACATACCAGACCCTCGTAACTTTTATTCTGCCAAGAACGGATGAGAAAAGTTTTCGTCCCACCAACCCTTAATGTCAATAAACGGTAAGACTATCTTCCGGCAATATTTATCCCCCCCACCCCATCCCTAGACACGTCACTCAAAAGACTTTAATCTTGTCATAAAGGCGACGGGAGGTATTATTAAATTATAATGAAGCTGAGTGGGAGGCAGATGCTGATCGGAAAGCAAAGAAAATGAATCGCTCCTGACAAGAGTATATTTCGTTTCACGCCATTTTGTTTAGAGCAAGGTAGAATTAGATACGATTTTGTGTTCAAATTTTGTTGTAATTTATATGTAACGTTTTAGGTAAAAGTAATCTTGTATTTTTAACATAATACCAACAAACCGTCTTTTTGCCTGCATATATTCTAAATTCATAACTAAACTAATTATAAAAATCTATTGTCCTTGATAAATAAAAAAATTAAACACGTGACAAATTTAATATCACCTTTTAATATCACGTTCTGGCTTCTGAATAAATCGATGAGATAGCGTTGCCGACTTTACAATCGATATTTTCGTAAGTTAAATAATTTCAAAACAAGTAGGTGGCTAAATGTAAAACGTTAAGTTAAATATGTAATTCAAACCTTCCCCTAAACCAGACTCGCTTCGCTCAAAGGCAATTTTTCGATTATTCGTGCACAGCCCCTAACTGATATGTGTGGCGTAATCATTTATAAAATACTACATTATCTTAAAATTTATTTTTTTTAAATCATCGAACCGCTTTTAAAATTACACAAAAATAATAAGTAATTCGTCACGCTGATCCGCTGACGTGAGTTGAAAGGATTTCCAAAATTAATTTCATTTGTTTTAGGGTTTTAACCGACTATTTGGTCAATTGGTCTTCTTACGTACGTGCTGACAGCTGCCTGCGTGTACGAAATATATTAGTAGAATTTATTTGCTCGACCTTACGGCCTCGGATTATAAACTGCTTCGCTTCGCTCCGTTATTTATGTTTTGATCGAATTTTGGGGAATCAGACTGGCTTTAAGGCCGCGTAAAAAATGAGTGGAATAAACTCCTATATATTTTTTTAGATAATATCCCAGAAAATTTTCATTCTAGTACGAACAATCCCAAAACATTGTTACTTCCGGCCAAAAAACGTGCTTCCGGTTCTTGGTTTTTGTTTGCTAACGAATTTGTCCTAGCGATTTGGAAAACCAACGTGTGTATCAAATTTGGACCAAATCGGACGTAAAATGCGGCCATTAGAGTGGAACATAGCACCGTTATATCAATTAAGTGCCGGACATTTTATATTTCATTGACTAGTATTTTCTTTAATGAACATAAATGAACATAACATTTAATGGTACATAATGAACATGTTTTTGTGTCCAGCTCTGTATCCGTGCAGAAGACATCCTTACTTCCCTCAGCCGCTACTAGCCAACCATATGGACAGGATATCTCCCAGAACTACGCAGAGAAGGGTGTATCTAGACAGCGAAGAGCAGTCACCATCAGGAAGTCCTAGGGGGGTACGTAAGCCAGTCTATAAAATATTACTAGCTATGTATTATAAACATAGGGAATATGAACAACAATATTACTCTCTGTTTCACACCAAGGTTGGTTGGTAGACAGCATAATTATCTTCGTCGAACTTAAGGGGTTTACTGTAGAACCATCAGTTTTATTCGATCTAGGGGTGCTACTTTTGCCGTGACAAGAGGGCCCTTGGGGAGTGTCAGTTTACATATTTGGGGGCACGATTTGTTTATTTGGGTTCCCATCGAAATTTGTTTTTTGAGGGCCAGTCACAATTTATTTGTTTGAGGCCCATTGCAATTTGTTTGTCTGAGGGCCGTTGCAATTTATCTGTTTGGGCCCCTTGCCTATAGTTGAACTACATAGAATCATTAGGAGAAATTTGAATTCATAACAGTAATATGCTGTAACAATATATAGTACTTATTAAGTCATAAACTATCAAACAAAAACATTTCCGTCTGGATATCCTTTTTCTGGTTAATAAACTCGTCAATAAATTTACTCATCTTTTTACTTGGACTTGAATTAGGTGTAGCCCTAAATGCAAAATACTCTTCTTCAACTTCAATTGTTTTAAGTTTCTTCTCACATCTTTCTACTTTTTAAACGAATTTTAACAAACTGTCTTTCTGCTTTTTGACGCTATCTTCTGTTTCTCTCTTCTTTTTCCGCTTTGTAGAACCAGATTCGTAAGTTCGGTTTCACACTGATGATTTAGATTTCACGGTAAATACCGTCCTTTATAAAACACTTCACAAAACAAATAATGCAATTCCTTTAAGAGGTAGGCTAAGTGAATACGTTCACACTATGAACCGACGCACAAGTTTGAGGTTATGAAGAAGAAGAAGAACACTGTCATTCTGCCAAATGCGGAACGATGGAACAGATCTGGATGGTGACGAGTATTTAAGATGTTTAAACAGTGATTAGTAGAAAAAGGAAGTAGGCCAATTTCTGTTACTTACTTTGGGTTTAGTTTTACGTATATGTTAGTGGTTTGAAATTAGTTTATAAATATAAATAAAGGTCCATTAATGTATGTATAGCCATGTCCGATTGTTATTAATCTATACATATATAAAAGCGAAATACCACTCACTCACTCACTCGCTCACTCATCACGATTTCTCAAAAACTACTGAACGGATTGAAATGAAATTTGGTATGTAGCTTCCTCTAGGTGCTTACTAAGAAATGGTTTTGAAATAATTCGAAATTTTAGGGGGGGGGGGGGGGGTCAAAGTTATTAAATCACGATTTATTCAAAACTACCAAACGGATTGGAATGAAATTTGGTATGTAGCTTGATCTAGGGCCATAGGCGCTCACTAAAAAAGGGTTAAAAAAATTCGAAATTTTAGGGGGAGTTGGGGGAATCAAAGTTATTAAATCACAATTTCTTCAAAATTGCCGAACGGATTGGAATGAAATTTGGTATGTAGCTTCCTCTAGGGCCATAGGTGCTCACTAAGAAAGGGTATGAAAAATTTCGAAATTTTAGGAGGGGTTTGGGGGGATCAAAGTTACTAAAATCATAATTTCAGATCTTCTATTATTATGACAATAGTGCTTTTATTATTTAAAATCTATGTATATACAAGCCAAATACCACTCACTGACTGAACACTTAAAAAGAATACAATTACGTTAAAAAGACTGAAAATACTAACCACCACGGGCAATGCCGTACGGGTCAGCTAGTATATAATATATTTAATTAGATTCTTGCCTTAGCAATCACTTAAGTAGAGTTTGGAAAATGACACGGAGATGACAGTCACACACTGTGACATTAAAAATAATTTTATTAAGTGTCGTAAATTCGTGTTTTTATTTATTTAAGTGTTGAATGTTATCTTAGTTAATGTTGTTATTCGGTGTAATTGTGAAAAGTGTTTTATTAGAGTTCTGATGATGCCTGAAAAATAAGGTGAAACTAGTGATTGCTAAGGCAAGTATCTAATTAAATATATTATAAAAATAAAGGTCTCTCAGGTGGTTACTTTGTAAGGGGTGCAATGTTAACCCTTTTAAAGTAACCGTGTCTTTTCAAATTTTAATGAATCTAACTACTTAGCCGTATAAAAATTAAGGACATCTTAACAATGTCTATCGTTAACGCGGGTGCTACGAGTTCCGAGTAAATATAAAGTTTCTGCAATACACTGTGTCTTTTATAAACTCATTCCCTCCATATAAACAACATATTGCAGCTTCTCCAATGGAGCGCTATGTATCGATCCCTATAAACCCTCCATAAAATCACAAGAAGCTGTGTTTGACCTCCTTCAATAAACCTAGAAGAAAAGCTTGAGTACCTTTTTATGTAAAACTTGCTTTTTAAGGGAATTGAACTGTTTTCATGAATAAAATCCTAATGCGGGATAATCTATCTGTATACAGGGTGTTTAGCGAGAGGTTGGCACAACTTCATGAGATGGAAGGGGACTTAAAAAATAACAAAATTGTTCATGTGAACATAGGTCCGGTGAAGCTTCGTATTCCGTCTGTCGGCCATATCGTGTTTTTATTTTAATTAATGACAAGGGGGCTATGCCCCCTGCTCGCTCCGCTCGCCAACCCCCACTCTACTTCTCTATATTAAAACTGTATTATAATATATTAATATTATAATAATTATAATAACGTATTATATATCGTCTATTCCCTAGACCGAAGTCTAGAACACTGCATAGTTGTGTAGGTCGGCCCCAAAAAGGACCGCAAGTGTTGCCTGAAGAGCGTCTAATTGTTTCGGGTGTCCGTAGCCGCACAGATCTCTTCCCAATGGGACTTTGGTTAGAGAGACTACGGTGGAGGCTGTAGCCGAGTCTAGCCTCTTTTCCGCGAACGAATTTTCGTGTACGCTGTGTTTTGATGCAGGTGTTTGTAAAGTAGAACAGATTTATTGAATTACAAACTAAACGAATTTTTTCGTGGTGAAACAGCCAGGCGGTCGGCGCAACTCCCCCACTAACGTCAGCGACTCTCCTTTTGCCTACCTTCTCTGTGGCCTGGTTTGCTGTTTCGGCACTTGTAAGGCCAATTCTCCCGCAGTTCTAGGCTCAGTACTTCGTTCTCAAGTCTGGTGAAGTTGGTTCCCTTGGCAGGGTTCGCTTTGTTGGTTCCCTTAACAGTGGTCGCTTGTTGGTTCCCTTGGCAGTGGTCGCTTGTTGGTTCCCTTGGCATTTAGTGGTACCTTGTTGGTTACGTATTTATTCTATTCTTATTACTTTATAATTGTGAGAAGAAGAAGTAGGAAAACTTTTTTATAGAATAGAGAGATCACTTTAAAAATTATAAAGATTTTAAGTTTAAATTTGGTATACGCATTATTTATACTATTTTTCAACAGTATACCCAGATCCAAAACTTTACTATTTAAATATTCAAAATGGCAACCGTTTAAAATGTTTAAAGTCAAATATCTCGGAAACCGTGAATTTTACAAAAATGCTACAATATAGAAAATATTCATATTTTTAATGTTAAACAAAACGGGGTTTAAAATGTGCTTTGTCCAGACTGACTGACATAGAATCGACGTAGAGCAAAAACTAGTTACGATACAAATACGAAAATTTGTAGGTGTGTATATTCTTTTGCGGTCGTATAAACACTCGGAAATTATTTTGAAAACTTTAATTTTAAAACGTACCTTACTTTGCTCGGAATCAAAGTGATTGTGATTTAAGGGTCGGCTCTAGTAAAACAGAAAGCAACCTGCGACTCCAGCGTAGCGGCGGTAGGTTACGCGGACATTGCTCATCCTAAATCCATTTAAAACCCGAAATTGTTCAAATAGCGTTTTTAAAAAAATACCAAACTCTTGGGGACAAAATTCTTCATCCGAATGGCTTGATAATTTTTCGCTATAATTAATAGTTACGTCGTAAAAAAATATTTAAAGTCACCCTATAGCGGCGGTAGGTTACACGGACATTGCTCAGCCTAAATCCATTTAAAACCCGCAATTGTTCAAATAGCGTTTTCAAAAAAATACCAAACTCTTGGGGACGAAATTCTTCATGCAAATGGCTTGGTACTTTTTCGCTATAACTAATAGTGACAACATAAAAAATTATTAAAAGTAAATTTTTTAAATTTTTAATAAATATTAAACAAAACGTTTTTCTTAATTTTGGAAAAGCCATTTGCATGCGTATTGGCCATAGCTTTAAAATGACATATCGTTCATAATTATCCGATCAAAAATAAAGGAAAAATATGGATTTTAATTTAACATTGGTCTTATGGAGTGTCAACCAACATGGCCGACAGCTAGAGCCGACCCTTAAGTACACATCCGTCTTTTATGCTTTTCCAAGGCTAGTACGTTATTCACTCACTAAGGAGTGTTCCTAACCTTATTTCGACCAATCACAATTGGCAAACTGTACCAGCCTACATGTAAAATTGTAAATCTAAGTTGCTAAGATAAGTTGTAAATCTAAGAAAAGTTGCTGGTAGTTATCTGAAAGATTAAATCCCATTGTTAGAACACAATATAGGCCTACTTGTCGGCAGGTTAACTTTATCCGCCGGGTAACTATAGGGACTATCAGCCCTAACTCTACCAACTTGATATCCTTTGACTTTTTATCGTATTGTTTCAGAGGATCAGCGACATCACCTCTACCTACTATTCTTATCCGGAGACCCCGCTTGACCCTTGGGACCTACCGCGCGATCTGACCACCCACACTCTCTCGACAACAGCTGATATCAACTCTTGCGACGATATCGGGGACTTCTCTCGGCATCCGGACTTCGTTACGTTCGACTTGGACAACGTGCCGCCCATGAGGACTCCGGACAGCAGGAAAAAGGACTTCTACTCACTGAGGAGGACCACGCCAGTTTAGCCGGATTTTAGTGAAAACTAACCGGCTTAAGACATTTTAGCGAATTTTTATGTAGATTATCGAGCATCCAATATGTTACTATCCGATATCTTACCATCCGATATGTTACTATCCGATATGTTACCATCCTATATATGTTACTATCCGACATGTTACTGTCCGATATGTTACTATCCTTTCTGTGGACGTTTTTATACAATACGTTGATAATAATAGTAACATTTTTAGGTCCGAAATTAATTTACCGAGCGTAAGCAATGTAATGTTTCACATTTCGTCTGTCTGTCTGTTTATTACGCGATTACAGCCAAACGCGGTGTTAGATTTTCTTGAAATTTAGCATAAATGTTCCTTAAAGTCAGGAAAAACGACGTGTGTGAAGGAATTTTTATAATAATATGATTATACACATTGTAAATCAGGCACAATGTATATATTACTCAAATTGTTCAGTTTCAATTCGTTCACGGTTAACAAAATTTAAAAGTAATTTCTCAAATAAGTACAAGACAAGATGCATAGTAATACATTGATAATTATATATTCGTAACAATATAATGTATAAGAAATAATGTTGTAAATACTTATCTAAGTAAAATGTTCGAACACAATAAATTGTAAATAAAATTTCACTACGAATATGTTGAATGTCGAATATTAAAATATAATTGTGTTTATTAAATGTACAAAAAATGTATTTGCAGTTTGTATAAATAACATTTAAATTTAAACAGAAATTAATAAAACGCACATTAGTAGAGGTGAGGCGTTGTAGAACCCATGACGTCATATACCTAACCTTATACGACAAAGAATTCTGTCTGTTACTCTTTCGTTAGTAGGCCAGACAAATTAGCCAAAATAGGAGAAACAAACACGAAGTTTTGAAATTTGGCATAGTTGCTCTTTCGAGTGGCCTGTACAGCATAATCAAATTCCCCGAAGTTGAGAGGGAGGAGGAGTCATTAAAGGTGTTTTTACATTTTTTCTTAAATATCTTGGTAAGTATTGAATTTAGCGAAAAACTAATCCTGTATAAAATTAAACTAGAGTAAATTCTCTTCAATAAAAGGTCCCATTCATTTTTTCTT
>JAGFPH010004195.1:105564-115629 GCA_018207615.1 Philaenus spumarius
AAAAGTCTGGCTTTTACATAACTAAAATACCACTACTTTAACTTGCAGCACTATTTTAAATTGCATTATTTTAATGTCAGATAAATAGTACAATGAAATCCTCATTTTCTAAAAAAAAAAATTAGTTACAGTGATTATTATGTACAAATCATTAACTGAAAGGCTTTCCAATATCTAATAAATGACCACCTTATCATGAGATAAGGTATCATGCACAGATACCTTAAATTATTTTTTTTAAGTGGATGTGTGAAGTAGAATTTTTAAATTGTGTATTTAAGTTGCATTTATGTTGTTCTATCACCCAAAAAAAAATTTTAACGCATGGTGTTTTAAGATGCGTGCAACTTAATTTATTCATATTACTTCTAAGCATAACATGATTCTTAAAGCATATGGTCATCAACCTTTGGCATATGCTGATATTAAGTGTGACCACATTCGGTACTTTGTAAAAAATAAAACGTAAAAAAAAATTCACATTAACAAAAATATAATTGCTACAGCTGTTTCGTCGTTAAGCGTCATCGGACAATTAAATTAAACTAAAATTTACAGAAATAACTTTGCCCAAATAACATCATGACATGTTATGAGGGTGGGATGGAATAGCAAGGGAAGGGGGCTGACCTTGGAGTACGTGAGTAGGACAATGAACTGACAGGTTGTGTACAATAGGTTTCTACAAAGGGAATGGGTTATACACTGTTAATTTAGGTTAGAAGCACCGCAATTGACAGGTATGTTTAAACATTTTAAAACTAAAAATTTGTTTACTCTTTTATTCAATATGTAAGACTTTAACATTATTAATGGGATTCGAAGCATGGCCTGCATCTAATAAGTGGTTAGCAAAATTTGACTCTGTTTTAACATGGTTCAATCATTATAAGTGTTCCTTTAATCTTGTTTTAATAAATCTACCTGTTTCACATATATTCACAATTGTAGACGTTACAATCAATTATTCTATAAGTCTTTCTTATCTTTATTATTAACTTTAATAGCTTTAGTTTTTCGTGTTATCCAATATCATTTTGTATAAGCCAATCCCTAATTTGCATCCATCAGTCCCATTGAGAGGTATAGGTATACCTTCAAGTGAACAAACTCTGATGTTTTTGTTCTGAGTAGTATACAGGTTTCTCTGGTATTTATATACCGCCAACTAAAGTGCGATTAGGCTATAGTAATTGGCGAGTTAGCGATCAAAAAGTAATAAGAGTTACTTGTAAAAGCCCCTTCACTTGATCCATAATATATTTGTTTAATACAAGTAGGCTTTGAAAAGCGAATTGAACATTGTTTATATAAATGTAGTAATACATAATACATTACCTGTATCCGTATGTGAAAGAAAACATGGGCGGTTGTAGTTGAGACCGTGGACGCAGCTTGCTTCCGATTTCCGCCTTGAATATTGATATGTACATAACTAGGCCGATCAGCATGAACAGACCTGCGCAGTAGAGAGACATTTTTTATTATTTCTTCAAACATTTACTTGTGTATAAATCATACTTACGTTTCGTGAGTACACATCAACTCTTGTTACCAAGTAAAAACTAAAGCTAACGTAAATATAAACTAAATAGAAAACATAAACCTGGAGGACTAGGCCTATGTTAACCTAAAAATACAACTAAAGATATTCGATAATTTGATCACACAGCTGAACCGCTGACAGGAGTTGAGTGAATTTCCAAAATTAAGTTCATATTTTTTATAGTTTCAACTAACTATTTGGGAAATTTTTCTACTCACGAAGGCGCTGAATAGAAGCCTGTAGGATGAGTAGGAAATATATTAGTACTAGCTGACCCGTACGGCGTTGCCCGTGGTGGTTAGTATTTTCAGTCTTTTTAACGTAATTGTATTCTTTTTAAGTGTTCAGTCAGTGAGTGGTATTTGGCTTTTATAGATATAGATCTTAAATAATAAAAGCACTATTGTCATAATAATAAAAGATCTGAAATTATGATTTTAGTAAATTTGATGCCTTAAACTCCTCCTAAAATTTCGAAATGTTTCATACCCTTTCTTAGCGAGCACCTATGGCCCTAGAGGAAGCTACATACCAAATTTCATTCCAATCCGTTCGGTAATTTTGGAGAAATCGTGATTTAGTCATTTTTACTCCCCAAACCCCCCTAAAATTTCAAATTTTTTATAACTCTTTTTTAGTGAACACTTATGGCCCTAGAGGAAGCTACATACCAAATTACATTCCAATCCGTTCGGTAGTTTTGAAGAAATCGTGATTTAATAACTTTGATCCCCCCAAACCCCCCTAAAATTTCGAATTTTTTCAAACCCTTTCTTAGTGAGCACCTATGGGCCTAGAGGAAGCTACATATCAAATTTCATTTCAATCCGTTCTGTAGTTTTTGAGAAATCGTGATGAGTGAGTGAGTGAGTAAGTGGTATTTCGCTTTTATATGTATAGATTTAGGTGTTTGCACATAGATTTAGGTGTTTGTCGACTCACGCGCTTTTTAGTTCCGTTCACAGCGGAAAAAACACTCGTTTTGTGAGTTTGCACCACGACCTTGTGTCCTAATCGGACTAATCGGACTAGAAATGCGGCCGTTAGATTATGAACATTTACTATCTAATGACTCCCCAAAACGTGTTTTAGAAACAATTATCGGTGCTCATTGATCACTCCCGACCTTACGTCTCACCATAAGAGTCACTGCATAGCTCATAGGTCACCGATGTACAATATACTCAAAGTTACGATGAGTAAACAGCCTACGGGCTAGTAGTTCTGAGTAATCGCAGGTGGCAGCACACAACAACGTTCCCCGATTAGCGCAATATCACATATTTAAAGCAAAATACCGTTAGAACACTCGACGATTCACACTATACTTACACATTAAGCTGATAAGAACAGATACTACACTTTGATCTTAGCCAAGAGGCCGAGAAGCGGTACTATTACAAGGAACTTTGAGTTACCAGTTAAAACGTTCCTAGTCTGTAATAGCGCAAAGTTTATATAAATTGTAATTTTTTATACAATCCTTTGGAAATTAGTTAAAAAACGCAACTCCCCGATTTCATAATTTTTTACCAATTTCCCTCCACTAATGCTGACGTACAAATAAAACCGAATAATGAAAGCGTTCAGTAGGTTACGTACGCCGCTGAGCTTGAAGTCGCCGTACGGTTGCCGTGTATTGCAGTGGCTGTGGACGGCAAGGCGAAGGACGGCATTTTTCCGTGACTGTTTAGTGTGAAAGGATCTTCTTATTCACTCTACCGAAATAATTTTGCCGTTAGTTTTTTTTTTTGCCGTACGATCAAAACCGAATAGTGTGAATTGAGTCTTAGTGTCAAAATAATAGTTGAAAGTTACTAAATTCATAACGCAATTCCAAAATTAATATTACCAACATTTGTGTCTGAAACATTTTCCTTGGTGACTGCAATCCTTAGCTCGTGGCGAATTGGTGTTTGTTTGTGAAGTACAATAAAGTAGGCACCTGCAGGTCGAGCCAAAGAAATCTTTTGTATTCGTGGACCGAAACCTACCATTTAAACAAAAAACTTCCAGAGTGTACATTTTACTGGGTTATAGCTGATCATGTGACCGCCACTCGATAAAATGAACTAAGAGTCTTGTCAGCTTGATTTAATAGTCTTGTTTTATTGCCTCGGTAAAATAACAGTTTTATAGCAGTTTGTGGTTTTATTATGGATTTAAATCTAGGTTAACGGCACTCCTTCTGCCCTGAAGGGTCGTAAGGTTTTAAGGGATGATTCTTTTGCATATTTTAACAAACGGAGTTCTTCGCATCATAAAGCTAGGCGACATTTCAGTAAACTACTATTCGCCTTGTCGCGACTGTTGTGCCAACCTAAACGCACAAAAATATACTAGAACATCAACTCTTATGAAATCGAGTTAACGTCCGTACGCCCGTCAGTAAAAATATAATACAACAACTGATTTCACCCATCATCAGTAATACTTGATCAAAATCTAGCGTAGATTATGCTTTGGGCTTATGTTTACAACTTCAATCAAAAATATAATGTCTTGTAAAGTAGATTTTTTTTAAATACGAGTTATAGAATTAATTTAGGCTACAATACGTTATACGATTTGCTTGGAGGTTATACAAGAAATATAAATACAACCTTTTACCATCAATATATTATATTTTATTTATTTTTCCCGCTTACACACTTCCTCAGCAAGGGATATTTAATTAAATTACAAGTGAAAAAACATAGACCAAGACCGGGAGTTGAACACGGGACCTTTACGTTTCCGTCGTAATGCTCTGCCAATTGTATTGGCAGATATTGGTCGATGTTATATCTCACTTGTACGGTTTTACTGCAATCATTGAATTAACAGATTGAATACCTCGTGTATACGACATTGAAAACAATCTCAATTCTTATTTTGGAGCTTACAGTGGTGTTATTTATTAATATCTGGAGCGATCAGGGTAGCTCAGTTGGCAGAGCATTACGACGGAAACGTAAAGGTCCCGGGTTCAACTCCCGGTCTTGGTCTATGTTTTTTCACTTGTAATTTAATTACCAAATAGTATTCATTAAAAAAAATTAAAGAAGAAATGCTCATTCGTTTAATTTCGGACACATTCGTACATCTTGGCATAAAAAAATACCTAAACATATTCTATTATTAATTTATTCATTATAATATTGATAACTTCTAATTCATTTGATATATCAATATAAAATAAAAAGGAATTACAAGATTATATTGTTATCTTTATTTTGATTCATAATAATGTGTATAAATAAAATTGTTTAACAATATTTAACTAACAATAAGTGGACAGTTTCCACGTAATTTGACTCACGATTATTGATGTTGTTAAAATCTTAAGAGCTTCTTATTTGAAGACGGTGGAACCCGTTTACGACAGCTGGAATTTGAGAAATGTAATATACTACTTAAAATCATCTCCAAAATATAGTTTGTTGTTCACTCCACCCAACTTGAAAACGGTTGGTCGAGGGAGGGTAGGACTTTGTTTCTTTACGTTTCAGAGCATTTGGAGACGACACCCAAAATTTATTAATCCTATTACTTTAAATGAGCAATTCTTGGATCTTTGTATCTTTGTATCTGACGCGGATCTCGAAAACAGCTCTAACGAATTTAAAGAAATTTTGTATTTAGGTGTAGTTTTGATTTTTAAGTACACCCATATAGTTGTATTTCGTGTAAAAACGCAATTTTTTGAGAAAATCTAATTTAAAAGTTCAAAAATTTTAACATTAGGTCTTATGGGTTGTCATGTTGGTTACAAAATAACAACGAAATAGTAAATAAAGTGATCAAAACAGCTGTTTATAAACAAGCCATGAGATTGAGTACTATCCAAAATCAGCTGTTCATTGGATAGTTTTTAATTATTGTTAAAAACAAGCTAATTTATACTGTTTTAGCACGTTAGAATTAGAATAAATTGGGCCTGATTTAACAATATATTTTGTAAAAAAAAGGTAAACTTGGCAATGATGGATAAATTCGAATAGTCAATTTTGTAATATAGGCCTGGCTCATTTCTGAAACATAGTATTGAGGTTATGTTAATCCGGCAATAATTTTCACTACTGTATATTTAGGCCTGGCTTCAAAACTTTAGTTGACAGAAGATAGTACAACTAGGCCTAAAATCGTATAATGAAAGCCTATCACGTTTCTAAAGCATGTATTTGAGGTTATAATTAATCTTGTAATTACTGTTAATATATTTAAGCCTGGTTTCATAATTTTACAAACCTATGTACATACGAGCCAAAGATTAACGAGATCCTTTAGCGAATTTTCAAACTGCTAACGAAGACCGAGGCGAGGTTGGGACGCGAAGCGTCCAGGGGCAGAGCCCCTAGTTTATATAAATATGTTTATTCCCGGATTGATAACTAGTAGTAAATATGCTTCAAAATTGCTGATATTTTGGTGAAAGGGTCCTAATAGGATTCTTTAGACACAGTTTTTTGTTTTTCGATTCTATTCAAAATGGCGGAGTTAGACTGTTTAATCGCTATTTGGTGGGGATTTGAGGAGTATATAAGTATATATGTCCCCCCTTTATAAGACAAGTGGTAGTAAATATGCTTCAAAATTGCTGAATTTTTGGAGAAAGTGTCTTTGTAGAATCTCCCAGATACTGTTTTTTATTTTACTTTTCGATTCGACGCAAAGTGACGGAATATTTGATTCTCAACCCAAAATGACAAAGCTAGAGCTTGGAAATTGCGTGATTTCTCCCACTCATAAGCCCAAGTACAATTTGTGAGTTATACCATTCGATTGGCAATTAAATTTACTATAAACCTGTGCAAAGTATTTTTGGTACAGTTCTCGGAACGAAGAACAAAATATCATAGGAATCTTATTATAAATGATTTTTTTCATTATCCATGTAAGATAATTGCGCAATTTCTACCACTCATAAGCCAGAGTACAATTTGTGATTTATATCTTTCGATTGAAATTAAATTTAATATAAACCTGTGCAAATTTATTTTAGTAAAGCTCCCGGAACAAAGAACAAAATTCATAGGAATCTCCTGATAAATGATTTATTACACTATCCATGTAAGGAAGTTCACAATTATTTCTACCACTCATAAGCCCGAGTAAAATTTGTGAGTTATATCATTCAAAAGGCAATTAAATTTACTATAAACCTGAGCAATGGAATTTTTGGTAAAGTTCCCGGAACAAGGAACAAGGTTAATAGGATTACTTGCTTTAAATTCCCTGATAAGAAAATTCGGCTGTAGTGAAGCGGCAGTGCTGCTTACGTTTTGTTCCTTCAAAGGATGAAATTATTCGTAAATTTTTCTCTCTGGAAGAGAGCAGTAAATTGAGAAATAAAAGTATGAACATCAATAAAACCCTCCCTCTTTGTTTAATAGAGTGTAAATATCACAATAGCAAGGGAGAGAGGAAACAAACCATTTCCCCGTGTGTGATTGACGGGATGGAAGGGAGGTGTTGGACGTGTGCCAGGAGTAGGGGGTGAAATAATATCCATCAGGCGATAGTGCCTACTTGAAATCATTGTTACATATTGCTGCCGTACAGTACAACGTTCGTACATGCATAGATTGCAAATTAAATTATATTTATACTCTGCCCATTATTGTTAAATACTACTGTAGGCCTATTCATTTACCCGATAATTTCGTACGTCCACGCAGTTTCTTAAGTACGATATTGTACGTTTACTCAAACCAACTACCATGAAAGCGTGAGTACGTACTTAACTAAAAAGTGCATCGCATGCGCATGTTTACATTGTTTGATTTATTAGTTAACAAATAACAGCTGATTTCGTTCAACAACAATGCGAACAATTTAAGGTTATGTTTACAACTTCTAGGTTAAGTTTTGTGTTTTATAGAAATAATAATGAACATGGATAAAAATCTGATTAGCCTAAAAAATTCAACACAATACCAAGCCTAGTATGCTCAAAACCTTTCGAATCTTCGATAAGGATTTTAATTTATTCCCACTAAATAAGGCAAATAAATGAACAATCACACCTAAGTTAATGGAAATCGCCTACACTCCAGTTCAGAATAAACAGCTGTTCCAACAATTAAAATCTTCTCATCAGCTGATATTGTATTTTAAATGAACTGTACTTTTCCTATCAATTTGAGGGTATATTTTTTTTTTAGATTGATACATAATTTGCTTTAACTAGATAGTGCACAGTATTCCCAAAGTTATAATTACCCATTTAAATTTTATATCATGAGGGTTATATAGTTAGTGCTTCATTCTGGTGCGTTTAAAATTCTGAGATTTTTACTCTTTGACATTTCAGCTGTCAAAATATTTGACGGTCGATGAAAGCATGCCCTTACCTGATATGATGAAAATAATGCCCGAAATAAATGTCAACAAGCGGCGGTGATGAGCGAAATGTCCCCACAAGCAACAACATTCCCCGAAGAGTAGAAGCAAGGTGGCCATGACGAAGAATAAGGCAGACTGGGTGACTGCGTCTGAAACAGTATGGAATTTGAGGTTATATTATCAGCTGTTGATCTTCAGACATTACAGTTTGAGGCAAAACAGCTGTTAAACTGTAGACCTTTTGTTATTACACTTTGGAGGTTATGCCAGCTGTTAATGAGTGTTTTATCATTATCTATATAATTAACTAGGGGAGACCCCTGCGTGCTCCGCACGCCAACCCCCAACGGTACCTTCTAAAAACATATGTTATGTTTTATTTATAATAATGGTGTAGTATTAATAATAACCTCAAAACTAAGATGGTAAATATTGTTAAATGTTCAAACCAAATTATTTCTTATATTTTATTACAGCAGTTAATAATGGTTAAAAGAACCAGCAAGGCTCAGGTTTACACTTTAAAACCCTAACCTAAAAGGTGGAAATACAAAAATAATTGCTTCAAATTTTGCAACCAGCTGTTAATGGAAATATTAAAGCAGCTATGTTATCTGTTATTTTATTCAATTGGTTGCTATGGTATTAAATGTAAATACATGTGTTGATTTATCATTCTAAACCTAACCTAAGATTTTTTCCCGACTAAATTTACAAATATATTGAAATAAAAAAAGTTTTTTACCGAAATTAATTATAGCCTATGTTACTCAGGGATAGTGTAGCTTTTTATTAGTAAAACTATTTTTTCAATCGGTTCAGTAGAGCCAGAGATTACCCCCTACATACAAACAAACAAACAAACAAACAAACAAACAAACTTTACCTCTTTATAATATTAGTATAGATACGCTACATGAAACTTTGTCGGTTGAACTCCTCCGCCATTTCTTAACCGATTTTATCCATTGACGTCTCATTGGAAAGAGCGTGTCACGTAGATTTGCAAACTGGCCTTACATTTTTGAATAAGTCCCTTGGGCTCTGCCCCAGTGGCTTTTAAAGTTCCCATGTTATTCTTATGGAAGGTCAATCTTAAGGAAGAAGAAGAAAGATTTCTTTTGATTTTATCAGGGGCACAAAAAACAGCTGTTCGTATGAAAAGCTTAAAACAGCTGATTTTGATCAACAGCTGATTTTGATCAACAACTGATTTGGATCAAAAACTGAATATAATTTTAGGTTAGGTAAACCAAGCAATAGCGAAGCATTGCCATGTCCACTAGTAGATATTAGTTTATATCAGCTATTAAATTCCACTGACAGTTACTTAGCTGCTATGGCTGCAGCTTAAGTGGTGCAAATAGATGAAGTAAAAATGGATTCACAATGCGCATGCCTAGTTTGATTACTAGTTAGTTTTATTTTTGTTTGGTAATTTGGCAGTACCAAATGACAACGTACTCAATTCAAATTATTTGTTTATGTAATATCGGACAGCTGGCCTGACATCTGAACTTTTTTAGTTATATTTTAAATAAAATAACCTTGTAAGAATTGTAATGATATAATATTGTATTTTATTTTATTTATATCTATTTTCAGAAAAATAAATAAATATTAAAGATATTGTAATGTGAAGAATAATACACTGATTATAAATTTGATAAGTTGGTAGCTATGGTAATAAATGTGAATTTATTCAATAAAGTGTGTTGCTAAGCTTTTGATACGAACAGCTGTTTTATCTGTTATATGGTTGGGAGTAAAAACCCCGTATTTTAAATTTTGTACAGTTGAAAATCTAAATTTTGCAAAACCCTTTCTTAGTGTGCGTCTGTGATACCATAAGAATATGAATTTAAATTTTCGTATTTGTATCTTAAATAGTTTGTGCACTACGTTTATTCTGTCAGCCAGTCAGAATAAAGCCGCTTATATATATATAGACTAGAGTGACTAGAGGACTCAGCCCCATGTTCTCCAACCCCCTGCTCTCCAACCCACTACTCTCCAACCACCTGCTCTCCAACCCACTGCTCTCGAACCCACTGCTCTCCAACCCCCTGCTCTCCAATCCACTGCTCTCCAACCCCTGCTTTCTAACCCCCTGCTCTCCAACCCACTGCTTTTCAACCCCCTGCTCTCCAACCCACTGCTCTCCAACCCCCTGCTTTCCAACTCACTGCTCT
>JAGFPH010004195.1:115639-126006 GCA_018207615.1 Philaenus spumarius
CTCCAACCCACTGCTCTCCAACCCCCTGCTCTCCAACCCACTGCTCTTCAACCCCCTGCTCTTTTTATACAGAAGAGATGTAATTTTAAAGCTATAAAATACGCCCAAAATGAGATACGGCAAAGCAGTGTTTCAAACTGGTCAAATATGCCTAGTAGAGTGTAAAGTTGGCATAATTTGAATAGTGATAGTTGTTTGAACTATAATAAGCTTTTTTCGTTGTTTGTGTTTGCTATTACCTTATCTAAAATGTGAAAAATAAGTACCTGATTCTAAATTTGCTAATTATATTACTGTGGCACTAAATGTTAATGGTTTCAAGAAATATGTTTTGGTTCTGTAGGCCCGTGTGTCTAGTATAAAAAATGTGACCAGTTTTTCATCCAAATCAGTTATTTTATTTAGAATGTGTAACAACAGATGTCTCAATAATTATAATACAGTAAACCTTTTATTTTCTCACTGTACTATAGTATAAAGTATAGTGATCGCAAAAAAAAATCGATGTTGAGATTTTTGTGGATATATCCGTTTTGGGACCCCTGAATCCAAAAAAAGTGTTTTTTACAAAATGTCTGTCTGTATGTCTGTATGTATACAAAGCTAGAGCGAAAACTATTCGACCGATTTCAAATAAATTTGCACCAGACATGTCAAGTAGGCCTGTATAGATGCACGAAAAACGGTTTTGAAATTTTTTGGAAAAACAACCCCCAAAAATCAGTTATTATTTTTTTATAAAAAAACGGCTCTTACGATTTTGATCAAATTTGGCTTATTTGTAGCCTTTAATGTACCCTACCATATACAAAAACAGCATCCTTCTAAAAACTCTCGTTTAGCAAGTAATAATAATAACTGATTTTTGGGGGTTTTTTGGCCATAAAGGGTTTTTTTTTTCAAAATTGTTCAAAACCTTTTTTCGTGCATCTATATGGGGCTAATTAACGTGTTTGGTGCAAATTAGTTCGAAATCGATCGAATAGTTTTCTCTCTTAGATAATAATAATAATATGTATTAGTTAATCTCCTACTTTAATAAATCACCTCTCCTACCCCACCTACAATTATGAAGTCACAGTGAATCTGTTTAATAATTTAAATATGTTTGTGAGAAAGTATGTGCCAGTTCGTTTGTGTTTGTATTTATTTTGTTAACCTACTCTAAGAAAACTGTTTGTTGTGAAACATAATTAACTGGATTCTAAATTTGTTAAGTTGGTTGCTGTGATAATGAATGTAAATGCATAATAGGCAACAACTAGAATTGTATTGCTAAGCTTTTGTTTCAAATCAGCTGTTTTGTCTGTCATAAGGGCTGTTATAGTGTACCGCCGTGTTTTGACAATTTTTAACTCTTAAAATCAATATTTTGCAAAACTCTTTCTTAGTGCGCATCTACATCGTGGAATGAAGGTACCCAGCACATTTTACGTTTCTAGCTATCATAGTTTTGGCTGTAAGTTGATTGTGTCAGTAAGGACTTCTTCTTTTATATATACAGATTCATTGGCTTCCAGGGTGACAGTCTAACTATGATTTACAGAACAAAATACTACTACACAAGCAACTTTTAAAACCAGTCTGGATGCATTAATAATATATGTTTTATTGTCCAATTATACACAATTAATTTTTGTAGATATGTGTATTATTATTGTATACAGATTACATTGCACAACAATGAACCATTCTTGACGTACTGAGTCAAGAATACAAAAATTTAAAATTTCGCTTAGTCGGGGAACTAATTAATTGCGATTCTAAGTTGATCAAACATTTTACTCATATTGATCGCAGGAACAACGCCCTCAATTTTCGAAACACCCTCTATAACCCAGCGGATTTTTCAACGCGGACATTTCATTACACAGACTCCATTTGTATCCCCAAAACATATGTTTCGCCAAGTTAATCCACGTGCAGGACCAGGTCGAGTTTACGGCATTTGTTGAGATTACGGGAAAACACGATAGATGGTGTTACATGCTGTAAGTCATTTATCACACGTGTTGGACTTAAACCCGAAGTTAATTCGCTTTCTTAGAAAACTTGGCTCGCGTTCTCTTCACTGACCACAAAGCCAAGTTTTATCTGTTTCAAGATATTTTAGGAGTTCCAGAATTGTAGAACCACTATCGTTGTAATAAAAGTAACTTAAATAGTATGTCTACTCCTTTACGTGTTGGTCAAACCTCGAAGCGAATCTGGAAAAGAATCAGAAATTGAAAAGTTCGTTAGACTCTGCATCAAAGGCTCCTAAACGTACAGCACATCTTATATTCAGTACACCGAAATAATCAGCTAACCAGTAACAATAACCGCGATTTGAATAAATTGTGCATCCCTGGTGGAGACCAGTGAAAGGAGTTGACGGCTTACAAATCGGTAACCGTAATCATATTTTACAACACTTTTTTTTATAAATTTCGACCAGTAGTTATAATTTGCCAGTTATTGGCTCTCCCGTATTTTAGGGGTAAAGTTTGACCTCGAAATGGGGGTTGAAGAATAGGGCTTCATCGTGAAATAGGCGACGTTAGAGCTGGAGGCTAAGCTCGTTTAGGGTCTTTGACTCCCAATTTAAAAACATGTATTTATTTTTTTGACTTCGACTTAAAATTATATTCCGTCCACTTTTTCAAAATAGGATATGGCCTAGAATCATCAAATTATAAATTTTAAGTCTACTTCTCTCAAAATATTTGTATTACGAAATCAGTTTTTTGATCTAATTCTTGCACAATACTTTTATTTCAATCATTGATTGTGACTTTTAAACCAACTACAGTGAATATCTCCATTGATTTTCAAAATTTCCAGGGAGTGCTTGATTTTTCAAAATTTTTAGTTGTGTTTGTTTTTCTACAAAAATGGGTTTCTAAAATTTTTACTAGCGTGCTTGGAATATTTTTTTCTCAGTGAAATTTGGCACGTTGCAGGAATTATTTATTTACCATTAGGCGATGTTCGGTTTTACGCCTACCTGAATTTGGTAAAGTTGAAGTTGTAAATGGTAAACGAAAAAGTTAAATAGCGCGAATCTACATTTCAAACTTATTTTTCACACCATACGGGTAACAAAAATAAAAAAAAAAAAACGGGGCAGTGTTTGGTTTTCAAAATGTATAGTTTTGTGATAAGTTTTTCGACTTTACTTCCACTTTCTCAAAATTTAAATCTCTACAGATTTTGTAATAAAAGTTTCTTTGTTTGTTCAGTTGCGATTTAGCCTGTTCGTGAAAAAGTATGTTTTTCGACTCCGATCTCTTTTGTGTTTAGCCCGAGGTTTCTCGTTGACTTCTGCAGATTCAGTTCTGGTACTTGTTTTAGTAAAATTGTCAAGTTAAAGAAACCGCAAAGATTTTTGACCCAGTAATTTTAGTAGAGCTTAAGGGGGGGGGGGAGGCACTCCACCTTAATATTGATAAAAATGACAAACAATTACAATTTTTTATTTTTCACCTAGTTTTGTTCCCTGTGATTTTCTGAACAATTTTATATACAGGGGTGGCAAAAAGTCCCGGAACAACCCAATATCTTTTTCCAGGTTCCACTTACACAATTGTAACTTTGCAAATTGTTTATGGGTATAAAAAACTACTTTTTTAGAATATGGCTGATTTTTCACTTCCTCTGGGGGACGGCCCGTCAGGAGTCGGTGAAAAATCTTAAATGTAAGCATGGGTTGTTATGCATATCATTTTAAAGGTCTTGATGAGACAAACACAACGACATAATAAAAATGAAAAATGGATGATCCTGAAAAAAGTTATGGCTGTTCAAAGTTTTGATATGCTGCATGTTAAATAGGTAAGGTGTTATCGGTGTTTGACCCACAAATTTTAAAAAAACAATTTTTTCTCTTTGATCCTTAATTTTTTATCCACCAATTTTTCCCCATCCTGTATTTTTGTAACTCCAATCTTTTTAGTTTAAAGGTAAAACTTCAGTCCCTAAAATAGGGGATGGCCCATGAACTACAAATTATACAGGACAAGAGAGTGAGGTTTCGAGCAAAATTTTATAAAATATCTTAAGAACTGCGTATTACGAAATTCTAAAAAAAGTTGATTGATATCATCAGTAAAATAAAATAAAATAAAATATTTATATTTTGGGGTGCCAAACTTTGAGTTCTATTGTGTGGCGGTTAACTTGCTTTATAATGACACCGAATGGGATTGTAATGTGTTTGCGCGTACCGGAGTGTATCTACCTACTGTGGTTAACCTACAATAAGCGCTTTTACCTTACCACACTTACATGGTATCGCCATCGTGGAGTCGTTAGGATCAGGGCTGTATTCTTCCTTGGAGAAGTACTCGATGTTATGGCAGTGTAGGTCACGTTCCCCAGCTGGACAAAACAAACAATCTGGTAAGAACTTTACAGTTATTTAAACATTAAAAAATATATAAGAGAACGTTATGTTTGTTTTTATCCTGGTAAAAGTTCTCGTAGCAAATGTCCTGCATTACCATCAAATTTGAAGTCATTGTTAGCGAATTTCTATAGGAACTTAAGTAGTCCAGTGACTCCTTATTATAGTGGGACCTAAGGTCGGGAGTAATTAATGAGCACCGATCAAGGTCCCCAGAACATGTTTTTGGGGGTCATTAAAATTGTATATATATAAATATATATGTATGTGTGTTCGTACTCTAATGGTCTCATTTTACGTTCGATTTGATCAAAATTTGGTACACACGTTGGTTTTCTAAGCAGCTCGGTCGAGTTCGTTATCCAAAAAATCCAACAATCGGAAGCACGTATTTTGACCGGAACAAAATAGAAAAGATCATAATTATCTAGCTGACTACTCAATCATAATAATATACTCTTTGTATAGTAAAAACATATATATACAATCCCTATGTCAGATAGAAATACAGTCTGTTGACTCGGCTAATGTATTTAACTAAGCACTTTGCATTTTAGAGTTTATCCTGCCTAATCTCCACTTCCCTTCAAATTTCTGCTTCTTTGATTTTCCTGATTAAATCTGGCTTTGCGCATTTACTAATGCTTAGTGAAAACAGAATACATTTGGGTAAGTGCCGATCGTGCGATGACAGCATTGTTCTCTACATATAAAAATAAACGTTACTTTGCTTACTTCTTTGTCCTCTACAGACTCGAAAACTATTCGAACGATTTCACTAAAAATTTCACAGTTTCTCCGTATCTTTTCCAGGAGTGTTTAGGCATTACAATTACTACAGACTAAGGAGTTAAATAAATATGAATTAAACTAACTTCATACAAGCTATACAGCTAAAATTATGTAATACTAGTAAGCCCCCGTGAAAAATCACAGGTAGATTAGTTAGATACACATCAGAAATACATCATGTAAAAAAATATTATCTAGGCCTACCTAACTATGCCGTCGGGAATTTTTAACTAGGTAAATGAGGGCAACTATAAGCATTATAAAACTGTAGGCCTAACATTTTTATTTTTACACATTATTATATCAATTAGAAACACTGAAGCCCCAACCACAAGTAAAATTTATATATTATATATTTTAAGAAAGATAAAAATATTATTTTTTAATTGCTTTTTATTTCATATTGACAGATCAAATGATTTAGAAGTTAAAATATTATAGTGAATAAACGGTATCAGTTAACTGACACAAACTTTCTCCCAACTTACTTTAGTCAAAATAATATTGTTTTTAATCATTTTATTTACTACTTTTTAGAACAAAACAAAAAAATAATATTCTACCTACGTCAATCGTATAAAAAAGTTATTGTCCCAGGCGGGATTCGATCGCGCGACCTTTGAATTACTGGCCGTCCTCGCTACCGTTGTGCTACCCCGTGCGGCCGTCGCCGTGATGCTAGATTGACAACATAAACTTGTTTATTTTTTAACATTTCCCCATAATTATGAAACGCCGAAGTTTTGATAAAAGCGGGTGGTGTCATTTTGTTTGGCATCTTAAGCACTATAAATACTGAAAATTTGATCAAAATCGTTAGAGCCGTTTTTGAGAAATTTGCATTTTTGTCGTTTTTTATTGGTTTTTTGGGGTAAATTACCCTTAAAAATTAAAAATTCCAAAAAATGAAAAAAAAACGCCTGGAGATATTAGGGTTTAGTACCTACATACCAAATTTCATGAAAATCGGACCAATAGTGTCCCCTCTGGTCGTGTATACATACTGACACACTGACAGACAGACACCACGTTAAAAACACTTTTTTGGGTTCAGGGAGCACCAAAACAAAAAATTCCACTAAAAATATTTTTGGGTTCAGGGAGCACCAACACAGATAATTGCACTAAACAATTTTTTGGGGTTCTGGGAGCACCAAAACAGATAATTCAACTGAAAATTCAAATTCGAACATTTTTACGAAAACAATACTTTCTCCATATACTACGTATAGGGTGGAGAAAGTAAAAATTGATAATCGAATTGTTTATATGTTATACGAAGATGTACGAAAGGTTCCGAAGTTAAACGAAAATGTATCTATTCTTTAAATTTGTATAAACGAATATATTATGAAAAAAGGTTATATTTATATACAGTTTATAACCTCAAAGCAAATCTTATAACGTATTATAGCATACAGCATTTAGTTCTATAACTCATATATAAAAAATCTACTTCACAAGGAATTATAAAGATGAAGTTGTAAACATAACCCCAAGTATGATCTACGCTGGGTTTTGTTTAAGCATTACAGATTGATGATGGGTGAAATCAGAAGTAATATGTTACTGAGTTACGTACGGACGTACACTCGCTTTTATAGAGGAGTTGATTATTTTTAAGTGATATACAAAAATATTTGCAATTTGATTACTATTTGCAAGTCAAAGGGGTGAAATGGAATAACTACCCTTAAAATTAGTTAGTAATCAGTACACTTACTTTTTCTATATGCTCAAGAAAACTTTTTTTCTCTAAAATGTCACAATTTACACATATTAGTAACAGAATTGATTAGAGAATATGGTCATTACAAACAAATATATTTAAATGGGCTAGCTGCAATAAAAATAACCCTGCATACCATATACAATAAAAATAAATTGCACTTAAATTCGTACAGACTAAAAAGATCAAATTATTTAATTGATTTAAAAAATCATTTGGAATTCGATTTCTTAAGTCAAAGGGAGGAAATTTATAACTTCTCTTAAAATTAAACAAGCAAGAATTGCCGAGTTCACTATTGTTATTATAAAAATGTATAGATTTTTTGTGGAAACCAGATTATTTATAGACATTTAACGATTGATCTCTGTATTTGGGCGCAATCGAGGCTATTCAACTGTATAAGATGTTGGTATGAATGGAATGAATCAGCATGCAAGTTGCTTTGAAAGCCATGCCTTCACCATGTAGGCCTAAGTTGTTGCTACACCATGCGAGACGCACCCACCTTATAAATTAATGTTGCAAATTCATTTAAGTAAATTTATTTGATTGTGTGCGAGTAGTTACGAATCGGAATTTTGTTCGGCATGTGGGATGACTGCAAAGAACTAGGTTGAAATAAGTACAGAGAAGATTTCGAGTTTAATTAAAATAGTTCTGTATTGGAAAATTGCATTAACTGTTTCAACAAGTATGCTTAGCAATTTCAATTATCTACTTGAAACAAATACATATTATTAGATCTCATAAATTGGCTGGACTTAATATAGCCGTCGCTTAATTAACATCTAACTTACGGAACTTATTTACAATGCAAATTTCTTAATTACTAGCACAAAATGTAGTATATTTTCTAGACCATAATAACTTCTATTATAGCTTGATTGATCATATTTGTTTGATAGTAAACATTTAGTTCAATGTATAATTTATATATAGTTTAACTTTTCAGCTAAAGCTTTATTAAGCTCTAAGATCTTGCATTAATTAGGCCTAATATTTAGTTTGGGTTATTAATGAGCCTGAATTGCGACTGATTTAAATAAAATTGCTTCTGAGGTGTTTGTAAACACTCCTGGCAGCTAATTTTATTAAAATCTTACTGACATTATTACTTTATAAGTCAAGGCCTGATTAATAATTTTAAGCCTTATATAAAAGTAAATATGTGCGGTCGTGGAACCCCCGTCAGGAAGGAAGTTCATCACGCCTTTTCTTCAATTCTTTTACCGGCAACATACACACATAATTTTAATCTTTCAATTGCCGTTTATTATTAGATTGTTTTTTATACAAATATTTACTGTTTCATAAGTTTATTATAATAAACGAATTAATTATAACATCAAAGCTAAGATGGTAAACACAGTTAAATGTCCATTCATTGTAAATACATTCAATAAACATAAAATCTTGGTTCATCCATCTAGGCCTAACCTAAAATATTATTGTGTGTATGTTTAATTTATTTTACCTGTCTTAACGGCAACACACATATATCATTTTAAAATACAAGGCCTAAATTAAACATAATTTTAGGTTAGGTCTAGACTGATGAACGAACATTTTATGTTTATTGAATGCTTTTTCATATTTTATATTTGACATTGCCATAGCAACCAACTAATGAAACCCTTTTTTTCGTTGCCTTATTTTCTATTTGTTAACTCCTACCGCTACCTGCGTTAGGGAACTTCGTTCCAATATTACTAGGGGGCACCCCTGCGTGCTCCGCACTCCAACCCCATTGGAACCTTCTATACACATATGCTATGTTTTCTTTATAATAAAGGTGTAAGATTAATAATAACCTTAAAGCTAAGATGGTAAATAGTGTTAAATGTCCAAATAAAATTATTTAGTATAATTTAACAGCAGTTATAATAAAGGTTAAAAGAACCAGCAAGGCTCAGGTATACATTTAAACAAAACATAACCCGAAAAGTCAGTATAGTGTGTGTTATTTTTACGTTCAACACAGATTGTTGTCATTGTTTACAAAAACATAACTTAAAAGTTAGAAATAATACAAAAATAATTGTTTCAAAGTTTGAAATTAGCTGTTTATGGAAATATTAGAGCAAAAAGCAGATTATATTCAATTCGTTGCTAAGGTAATGAATGTAAATACATTCAAGAAATATGTGTTGGTTCATCAGTCTAGGCCTAACCTAAAATTATGTTAAATTTATTTTACCTGCCTTAACTGCAACATAGACACATAATTTATGTTTTTTGGCACATCTTTAGCACAGTACGTTTTGAGTGATATAAGTTTCATCTTTCAATTAATTGTCGTTTTTTAGTTTTTCGTAATGTTGCTTTATTACAGCTGTTAGGCGCTGTTAACGCCCTACTGTGAATTTTTTCCGACTAAATTTACAAATATTGAAATAAAAAATATTTTAACAAAATTAATTCTAACCTATGTTACTCAGAAATATTGTAGCTTTTTTTATAAAAAGTTTCAATTGGTTCAGTAGTTCCACAGATTACTTCCTACATACAAACACACAAATTTTACCTCTTTATGATATTAGTGTAGATAAAATGATTTACTTGGTTTATGATGTTTGATTATTTATATTTATTCCTTGAGATCTGCCTTACAATAAATTAAATTAATTCTACATACATAATCTGCTCTCTTATACGCACTTAACACTTTCAAAAACACCCTTAACCATACACAGTATCGACCTCGTTTGAAATTGTTGTAAATAGTACCAAACATTTTTTTCGGGAACATTTTTGATAAGTGCAAACTTAAAGGCAAGAAGTGAATACATTTGTTTAGTACTTAGCTTATGTCAGCGAATGGGAACTGTGACATTTACCTGTGCCTGCAGGCCGAGCCGAATTCTGATTTGTTGATTAGAATAATTCTTACTAGCGAATTTCCATAGGAAAGATGAGCTATCGCAGTGAGACCTGAGGTCGGGAGTAGTGAATTAGCACCGATCATGGTCCCCAGAAAACGTTTGGGGTGTCATTAAAATTTGTATATATAAATGTGTTCGCAATCTAACGGCCGTATTTTACGTCCGATTTGGTCCAAATTTGGTTGATCCGAAGTGGTTCGGATGAGTTAGTTAGCAAAAAAAAAAAAATACACAACAGCACGTTTTTGGACAGGAAGTATCTATTTTTTAGATTTGCACGTTTTGTTTTTTTACACGTTTGGTTCCCCCAAAATCGATCAAAACGTAAGATGCCATAAAAATACCCGGTTGAAATCCACGTGGGGGGCATTGTTTGTCGTGGGGCATCTTTTGATCCGAGACTTACGGCCAAGTTTGTAAGCTGCGAGCAAGCGAATCAGTCTTTAACCCAAGGCCGCACAGAAGAGGTACAAACGTATTCCGCTGTGAATGGAACGAAGCAGTGCGTAAGACGAAGCTGTCGGTTATAGGCACCCCCTTCTTTTAAGGGTTATTTTTCCCTACAAGAAAAGACAAA